>JAUZNJ010097447.1:0-21657 GCA_034780135.1 Jordanella pulchra
ACAAGTTACACCTTTTGAATGCAATTACTGAAATAAATCTACTTTTTCATGGTATTCTAATTTTATGACCAGCACCTATATTTTGTTAATCAAAGCACAGACTTATATTATTAGGTTTTATGGAAATCAAATAAATGGATTTACTTTCTCCTCTTGACATAACGGCAGAATCATTTCAAGCATCACATAAAGAGCTGCTCTCTATTAATGATAATCGATCCAAGGTTAGATCAGACACTTTCTTTGATCACTCAATACCCTTTCTGACAAATTTCCAAGCTTAACTCCATTAGAAAAATCAATGAACTTCTGAGGACAGAATATCAGAGAGATCCACAGGAAGTCCTCTCTGCCTTGGAGGCTTCATTCTCCAGACCCCATCAAATTTTACAGCATTTCCTGCTCCTCAAACCAGCAGCTCTTAAAACACCAACCGGCATCCAGAACAGAGGCACACTGTGCGACTTACAGCTTCCCATTACAGCCTCACACTGGGAAAACTCAAAAAGCTGCTGACAACAAGCATGAAACAAGTAAAAACAATGAGCTACGGAGCTGAGATAACTTTTTCAACAAAGTCCAAAACAGGCTCAAAAACCACTTTGGTTTTGATTGGTTGATAAAATGGAAAAAACAAAATGCCTTCAGAATCACATCATTAAGCTCAGCAGCGTAAATGTTCATACAGGCGCCGTCAACATGAAATGGCGATGCATTACATGACCACAGACGAATATAAAATCAACTATCTTAGCCAACCTGACTAACCGATCATGGGAGGGTTTTCTAGCAGCATGAACTTTGACAAGACCCCCTCCAAAGCCATAATTTTGTTCTCTTTCTTTGAAGCATTTAGAGATTAACCTACTGGTGTGCTCTGAATCGTTTCCCTGCAGCACAACCCAAGTGCACTTCAGACACTTAAGACAACAAGCTGTCAGTATTTCTGCAAGATAGCAAAGTTCATGGATCCATAAATTACTTAGCAGCCATAAATTTTCACTGCAGTTTCACTATTACTATAATATCTTTTTTACTTGTTTTACTCATATTTAATAGGTCACACGGCTTTCAAAAACTTCAAAGCATCCCTCATCAGTCCAATAAATATATCCTATAAAGCCTTGTAGCTTACATGAAGAACAGGGTCTAATTCCTAAGAGCTGCTGAGCTGAAACCTGATTGCCCATGCTGTAGATGTGATTCACTTTTATGAAGGGAACCTGATTAGAAAGAAATTTAAAATTTGCAGGATACTCAGCCGTTAAAAAAAAACTAGACTTTGAAACCCCCTTAATAAGAAGGTTGTTCTCTGGTAAAGGTGAGACGACCTTTGTGTCGGTCAGCAGTTGTTTTGGCCTTAAAACTCTCCTACTCCTGCCTTATCTCTGTTTCTGACTGATGAATCAAACCTTAACTGAGATACAGGTCTGGGGCCAGAAGGGGTTTAGATGTTGTTCTGGTTCCTCTGTGGCCTCATGGATTAGTCTCAATGCGCTTTTGAAGTAATTTTAAGAAGCCAGTCCCTCCTGGGAAGGTTCTCTTCAGGGGCAACAGTGGGTAGAGTTGTTGCTTAGAGGGTTTTAGGTTCAAACTATCCTTCTTTTGTCACTTTTCAAAGTGCCTCTGAGCAAGGCATTTAACTCAATGATGCCTATCCATCTGTGTATCAGTGTATGGAGGTGTATGATTTTATGTTTCTTCATGTGTGGAAAATGTAGAAATGGGTTTGTAGCCCTCTCCAGACTGAAAGACGTTAGTAAATGTGCGTCTTATCTGTTCTTTAATTTATACAGATTAGAGTTGGATGATTTCAGGCTTCTCAACAGCATAAAGAGACCGATACACCCCCCAAAAAGTCCCCATTATGCTGAAAATCAGGCCGATAAGCTAATTTTTTTAATGAACATAAAAATAAATATAAACATAAAAAATTATAAGCATATTTTAGCAAAAATACTGTTTAAACTAAAATCATTAGAATTAGAATAGGATCATTACACTATTCTCACTATTAATGAGCATAGCAGGCACAGAAACAGTGTATTTAAATACATTTAACCCCTTATTTGCACATAAACACAAAGGAAGCGCTCTGACAACATGAACCCATTAAGACTGTCATTGGCTCAGCTCACCAAGGCAGGTAGTCCATGCTCATAATACATCCCGGTGAGAACCCTGAATTTGCTTTTTAGGTTAATACAGTTTATTCATTGTATTATAAAACCAAAAATAACAGAAGGCAAAAAATCTAAAGCCTACTTAATGTTGTCAAATGGATTCTATTAAATCTGGCAATATTAAACTTGCCAGACTTTCAGTATAAGACCTGGGATTTACCTGCAGAATATTTGCTTAGTGTCAACAACCAAAACACGTGGACATTCCCTGTTAAAAACCAAATGAAATGAAGAGGATTATACTTTTTACAAAGGATAGGTGGCTTGGATATCTTTTGGACCAATAACAAAAGTAGTGAAGCATATACGCTACTCAGGTTAAATCATTCTTATATTATAATTTGGAAGACAATCTAGAACCTGTAAGTTAAAAAATCAGAAACATACAAAATCTGTACTTTAATACATTGATTTAAACTTTCTCCCTAATAAAGGGGACAGAAAAAAGTTAATGCAGCAACCTGGAATTTGCAATAGTTTAATCAAGGGATGCACTGACATAACGATTTTATAAATACCAGATATTTTTAGTAGTTATGGCTTGATTACTAATATTTAATGACATATATTTACCTTCCCATTTGATATCCATTGGAAAACAATGACTTTGCTTATATTGTATATCTGCTTTCAATGAACACCCCACACTCAGTACAACATTGTTGTCACTGTCAATGACAAAAATACCTTAGTGCCAACTCCCTGAGGAAATCCACAAACAAGTGTTGTTGACACTGTTTTAGAATAAGATCAAGTTGTTAAAGAATTTATAGCATAAGCCAATAGCAGTTGCATTGCCTGCCAGCACTTGGGTAAGAAGTTGGACCCAGTATAAAGCCATGCAGAGAGGAGCAGCTTGTAAAAGGTTTAACTGAAAAAAAAGAAAACAGGCATAGAGGGAAATAAAGGTTGCAAAAGGCATAAAATGAATTGTAGTTGCATGGCAGAAAAAAAGACAATCTCTTTTGAGAAGGACCAAGGAGAAAGGATAAACCAATAACCGATTGAGCAGTATACAGTGTGACATAAGCTTGGCTGCAGCCGAACAGTGGAGCAGGTTTGCAGGTGAGATGCATAAGATTTGTCACTGAAGAGCAGGGAGACATGGCAGAGTGCAAAAAGGAGGATAAATCTTACACATGATACAGAACTGAAAATGCATCATGAACTAAAGATAAATGAGAAACTAAACCTAAAATATCTAAAGTAATAATAAACAGTAATGATCAGAATCAGACCCCACAGAAAAAAGAAAAGAAAATCATAAATGAATTAATTAATCATTATGGCTATAAAGCTGCAACAGGGTAATACATTTGTGTCCAACGCATTTCATCTTTATGTACAGCATCTCTGCAAACGTTAAGTTAAACCCAACTTCACAACTTTCTGATCACATAGTTGATTTCATTCAAAGTGGAAAAAAAAGTTTAACACAAAGACAACTTAAAACACCCTGCCAGACAGTGTCCTAAGACTCGATCACTAGCGCTGCTGTTTCTGTCTTTATTTTCAGTTTTGTTTATGTTTTTTTTTAGAGGGATCAAATTCCTTCTCTTATGTAATACAAAGACTGCAGTTTGAACCACATTCAGCTCGAGTTTTCTCCTCTGAGACTTTTGGACAGTAAACCAGCTTTCTCTGACGGTAAATATCCAGCCTTTAGGTTTTATGTATGGGGCCAATTTAATCAAACACGCGTGGGGACTCTCAGGGGTGAGTCCAGAACCCCATCAGTCAGATACCAACCCTGAAAGCTTATTATTAAAACTACGAGTATTATGATTTGCATAAAAATATATAAACTTCAGTTGAGCCCACAGAGGAGGAGGTATCTCACCTTCCCCGGGTCTCCTTCGCTCTGCAGCGGACTGATACACAGCGACCACCCCGGACCTGAATGTTTCCCCGCAGAGTCGGATTCACGCAGCGGACAAGCCGCCGCAAGCAGGCGGAGGGACACTGCGCATGTCCGTTTCTAACGCAATTACAGATTAACTCCAGCAACCCGTGGAGACTGTCTTTCAGCTGCTTATTTTGGAAAAGAAAAGAAAAGAAAAGAAAAGAAAAGAAAAGAAAAGAAAAGAAAAGAAAAGAAAAGAAAAGAAAAGAAAAGAAAAATTCATTTTTAGGGTATTTTTTTCTAACAATAGCCTTTCCTTGAGACGTATTATGTAACATGGTAAAATCAGCATCCAGGAAGAGTAAAAATAGAAGAAGGCATAAACTAGTGAGCTTAAAAAAAACACAGCTTCACAAAAAATGACAAAGAAACAACTAAAGCTAAATATATGTTTAGCTATAGCTAGTTTATTTTTAAAATACTGTGGAAAAAAATGAGTAATGTTGTCAATGACATTTATTTTATTTTTTGTTATGAATACAGGGAGGATAGATAAGTGATTGTTTGCAATAACACTTAAAATGAGTCAGTGGCCTAATATAATCATAACTATATTTACCATATTTTTTTACTTTAAGTTATTTACAAAAAGATCATAAATAACCAATGACAATCAAAACCAGTTCGATACCTCTGTGTCAAAAGTTGTTGCTTTTTTTATTCTAAAAGGTATAAGAAGCATTGGTGGGAAATATGCAAAAACACCCACTCTGTAAAAGAATCCTGTATGTGTGTCAAATAGTAGTATTTTACATTTTTTTTATAGAATAATTAGCTGACAATCAGATGGGTAATTAGAAGAACTTTAGCCTGCAGTCAACTGCTTCACAGTCATGCCACACATCTCAAGACATTGAAAAAAAAAACACAGAGCTGCATGTTCTGAGTTTGAATCCTGACTTAGAATGTTAATGCATTGTGTTAATCTCCCAGGTAATATGTGTGTTCAGTTAAACAGGACCGTGCAGGACTGATTCCAGTTTAGATTTCTGTGAATTTTGCCGTGAACTATGATGTTTTATTTGCTGCAGACAGAAGATAATGAAGTGCTTTGCTTACGAACTCATAGGACTGAAAATCAACGAAGATCAACACACAGTCCTCTTCTGTTTCTGTGCACACCAACAGCAGATACCATATTGTTACTGCAACATTCAATTACCCTTTAGGATTAAAAATGTTGCTGATGCAAACACTGGCTTTTTTATCTATTTGTAAATCCTCATACTACTAATGTAAACAAACTTGATTGTACTCCCCTCAGCTACATTTCTTATTTATAATAATTCTGACTGATGCCCCAAATAAAAGAAAAGAAACAGACTACTTAAATTACTAAACTTAATGGTAATAGTCTGGTTAGAAGCAACCATGGTTTGAACCTTAGTATAAATGGGCCAGGTTTCAGTGAAGAAAAATGAAATCTGAAAACTTCTGTTTTTTCATAGTAAAAGCATTACATATGTGAGTGAGAACAGCTGTTTCAGGAATCAAGTTATGCTGCTTTATTTTTAGCCCACTGCTGGACATGCTGACAAGTCTTCATCAATTTTCTCCAACTACTTGTGAACTTTGCATTATCTCCAGTTATTGCCGCCATTTAATTGATCTTTTCTTTATTCATTTTTCCTGTCATAGAAACTACAGTTGACCCTTTCTGAATCTGAAACAAACAGGGAGCATGTGCTCAGCTTCTCAGCTTCATTTCTGTCATAATAGAAGATACACTTGGCCCTTTTAATCAGTTTACATTAGTCTTATTCCTGTACAAATGAAGCTACTGCTGCATCACAAACCCAGCTTATCTTTTTTAGGCTCCGTTCTCTTTTAGATGAAGCCACTAAGCTACTGTTGTCTCTTAGTAAATACTTTCTCTTTAACATAGAAAGTATTGCAGTGTTTTTGTTTGTCTACTCGGTCTGTCAAACCACCAATCAGTCACACTATGGCCTCCAAAACTGAGCCATGGTCGGCTGAATATTTCTTCTTGCTAAAAAGGAGATATTGTTTCTACTGTAGCGATCTACCAGTGATAAAGTCAAGGCTGCTTCTTCCGAGACCAAGAGCAGACTCTCTAAAACCAGGACCAAGAGAAAAGCCAGACTTTAGAATTAGTGTTATTTTTGGATATTGTTTGGGGTTCTAAAAAATATGTCTAATATTATTATATTAAATATGTCTAAAAAAGACAATAGAAAAAATAAAAAATGGTTGGCCAAAACATTACATAGAAAACACAAAATTTTCAACTGAAACTACTTATTAGTATTAAATCATCATACTAAACTAATAAGTTATTGTTCTGTGTGTTTGTAGAGAAAATCAGTTTCTATTTTATAAAAGCTACAGAGTCTCAAACCAACCTTGATCACATTGTTCTAGGCCCAAAAATATCAGACCAGACCCAAAGCCGAGGCATCACATTATGAGCCGTGACCAGAAAAATACCGTACCAGAATACGGTGGGAAAACAAAGTTAAACGTTTCTCATCGTCATATGACATTGCTTGAAATGTAGTTCAATCCAACTGCAGGCGACTGGGTCTTTACTATGCTGGTGGTCATGGGAATTGCTGTCTTCCTTCAGGCAAAACAAAACAGCTTTTCTCCTCTGGGGAGGGCCAACATTGACCAAAACTGTCATTTCTTTAATAATCCTTTAAAAAAGAAAACAAAAGATCAAAAGGTTATTGTCCAAAAGTCTGAGTGGGGTCCCCGATTTCTGAAAACGATCAAGTCATCCCAGGCTTTGCTTAGTGAAATCAATGGGACCAATGCAGGGTCATCAAAAAAGAGAATCATTTCTAAAAATCATTACTAATCAGTTGTTTGTTCAGTTTTGTATTGTGAGTAATATCTTAAGTTGTTAATTTTTAACCGTTTAAATGGAAATAGAGCCATTTGTCACTAAAATCCAACAAAGTAAGACTTTGAAAACAGAAACAGTTCTTTATTAAAGCCCCAGTGTGTTTTCAGCAACATCTAATGGTCAGACTTTAGACTGCGACGACATGAACCACTCCCCCCACAGCCTCTCCCTCTTCAAAAACACGGAGGCCATTATGGTGCAAAATATGGTTTCTGCAACGTCTGCATCACCCTTCTTATCAAGTGATGACAAGGTTTGTTTACCTTTGTAAATAGTATTTTATTAGTCTTTATAGGCTTTAGATTTTATGTAGGATATATATTGTGAATATATTTGTTCGACATGTTTTAGGACTAACTAATTGTAATTATTTAGTTTGATAATGAGATTGTGTTGGTTGGATGCATATATGTCTCCCATTTCCAGAGTCCAAGTCTTGACTGTGGCACAGGGGTTATTAGATGAAGAAGAAGGAGGTGAGGAAGGGGGAGGTGCTAGCGGGATGACTGGAGCCAAGGAGGCAAGATTTGAAGCTCTCCAAAAGAGCCGGAGAGAAAAAACAGGGGTATATATTCTGAAAATTATTTTGGTGTATACCTACATTGTCTGTGTGATATAAATAATCCTAATTTTGTCAGGAATCGGTGGTGGAGGTGGTGAGGGAGGACGCCAGGAGACCCAGGTAAGATGAAGTTGAAGGTTTAATACAGAAAACTGCTCAAGAAAACATCCACAAACTCACGGCTGAGCAGAAGCCAGGGCTCACACCGGTAGCAACAGAGCTTACGATGTGGCAACAAATACAGACTGGCAGCTAGACGTACTAACGACAAGGACCTGACAAGGACGCAGACACACAAGTGGCATTAAATACACTGAGAGTAATCACAGAAACGAGACACACCTGGGAACTAATCCAGGAGAGACAGGACGGCACAGAAACTCAGGGAAACAGACAACTCAATAAATATGCAGAAAACACAGATCATGACAAATGTAATATGTTTCATTTAAATCTCTGAGCCCTAAATGTAGTAAAGTTTATTTTATTGTTACTTTATACTTGCTGCAGTCCCATTTAGGTGTGTAATTGTTTATCTCTACAGTCACTGGTTGGTCATGTCTGAGCTTCCGTAGCACAAAGATGTCTATCTCCATAAACTGCTCCCATATGTACCAATTTCTAAGGCAATGCAAACATAAAGACTGAGCTTTTTGTTTATAGATGATAATGAATAACATACTTAGGTATATTATATTACATTTCTGTCAGTGAATCACTGTATTTATTGCATACTAGAAGCTAAAATCAGATACGAGCCATCACTACCCAACCTAAAAAATACCCACTGCTGCCCCCCGATCAAATGGCCCCCAGGGTAGTGAGCCAAAGCTGCTGTGTATCCTTTTCTTAACAGCGTATATACAGTTATATAAAGACATTAGCTTTCTGATTAATGCTGGCATCTAAAATATACAAACTAGAAGTTATTCTAGTCAAAATTAAGCTTCAAAAAATTTTGTAAAAACTGGTATTTATGCATTTTGTTTCTTTTTAATCTCATCTATTACAGAAAGAGAAGTACAGTAACATTTAGCAGATAGCTGTTTCTGCTGCTGAACCAGCTGATTCGTATCAAAGTTTCCCTTTGCAGAAAGATGTCGACTACATCTAGTATTTTTGGCCCTTGTAATTACATTAAGTATGTCTCTCACCTGCTGTCTGGCTCCACTTCCTGTGAAGTCTCAGTGGTTTCCTGCTTCTCAGCAGAAATTGGGTCCATTGGTACATAAACGTCCTGCTTTAAAACCATGTTGGAGCGCTCTGTTGCATGTTTGTCCGTTTTTGCCTTGCACTGCTTAACCCGGTCATCTGACAGATCTGTGAAGCAGCTGGCAGGTGCTGAGGTCAAAGGTGAGGCTCTGCTGGGTGTAGTGGGTAGCGGGCGAGCCGAAACGGGCTGGGGATTCTCGGTGCTCCTCAAGTTCAGTGTGGACAGAGCAGTAAGGAGAGGGGAGTCGCGAACATGTTCCCCAGCCTTCAAACTCATTTCCTCTGTGGTGTCTGCAGCCTTCGGGCCCTTAAAGCTCTTCTTCTTCTCCCCGCGGGGCACAGTCCCAACATGGGTGTACATGTCGCTGGAGCGGGCGTAGCTTGGGCTGCGGAGACCTGAATCCATGTCGTCGACAGACTGCGTCTCCTCCTCCACCACTGTTGCTGCTTGTTTGGCTCCACAGAGACTCCCATCGAACTGAGAGGCTGCTTTGTTGTTGCTTTTCTCTGATGAGCGGCGGGAGGAGAGGTTGGTGAGGCTCCCGAACCATTTAAAACCTGCAGAGGAGGACGCAGCTCATTAGGCTTCAAAGGAACATCCTTTTTATGAACATTTCTCTGCAGTCACACACCATAGGCCGCTTCGCAGTTAATTCTCATTCTTTCACTTTTTATGGTCATTAAAGTTTAGGTTTTAAAGAGCCTGAAGGAAACTGCTGGGGGACTTTACATGTTGGCCAAACATTTTCAGTTAAATGATAAATTATAGAGAAGTATTCATGGACTGCAGGAGGTAAATAAGATGCTTTACACAAAGCACAAGGCGTTGGGAAGCAAACAGCATCGACGAAACAAACTATCAAAAACTAGGAAGCTAAAGCATGGAGAGAAACCAAAAAAATAAAAAATAATGATGATGATGATGATTGTAAAAAAAAAAACAGATGTAGACATGGATTTTAAGGTCTGATAAATAACTTTAAGTAAGAACAAAAACTAATATGACAAAACAGAACAATAAACAATGTGATTAATTGGAATTAATACAGAAAATGATTCACTTTCCCAAACATTCCAGCCTGTGACCCGAAAAATTATGACCAACAAACTGGTGACCCCTGGTGACATTTTTAAATAAATTTACTTTTCAAAATCTTTTTAGTATTTAAGTCAATTTACATTTTATTGCTCCATTGTTCATTTTTCAGTTTGATACTATATTTTATTTTTGAGTTGTGTTTTAGACAAATAAATAAATGTTACATTTTTTTAGAGGATATTCACTCTGAGTATTTGATGTTATATTTTAGATATACTGTTAAAAACATCTGGTAAACTCCCATTTGGTGTCTCAGTATCCACATAAAAATGAAGCAAGTTCAACCTGGTTATTTAAGAACAATATTTATATTTTTTCATTTCTTGATTTATATTTATAAACAGATTATTTTCAGAAAAGGAACAGGATATAAAACCATTAATAATCCAACAAATCCTAAATAGCGTCTTTAAAGGAATCCTAAAATGTCCGAGTTCAATGGGTTTTATTTTTAAAACAGTTTGATGTTTTTGGATGTAATTGGTGAAGAAACCCTGCATTTTCTGCTAAACAAGTCATAGTTTCTAAGCATTTGGCTGCAGCCAAGGACTGACTGAGTCTGATAACCTGCTGCTTCCCTCCTGCTGTTCAGCAAACCTCCGACATCTTAATGACTTTAAAACCTCATATAACTTGAGACCTTCGGCCTCAAACTTCCTCATGATTTCCTTTAAAAACATGGAGGGTTGGTGTGCAGCCATCAGAAATAAAACACTTACAACACAGTTAACATATCAACGTAACAGCGGTGTTGACAGAGAGAAAATCACCTGCAATATAGAAAAAAACGAAAAGAGGAAAAAACAAGACTTGTTGTCATAGACGTAGAGATGACACAGCTTGTCCACTGCTAAGATCAGATTAAGTCAGGTGATTCAAAACCTGTAGACTCTGGGGTTTTTTGTCCTATGTTGTAAAAACAAAAACGTGTCATCTAAAGATGTTTAACCAGGATTAAAACTCTCAACAGAACCTGTTATGCTCTGAAAACACAGTTAAAAATGTATCATCATAAAAATGACGTTCTATTAACTCATAACAGCAGCTTTCCTTTGTTGCTCCATTGATTTACTCCATGTCTGATGAATGATGCACTAAGTCAAGCTCAATAGAAGTATTTTCCTTTGACGCAGTGATGTGTTGGGAAGGGTGAGATAGTGAAGTGGAAAGCTTAGAAGTTTTATCTGAAATTAGTACTAAAACTGTAAAACTAAGTGTTTTTATCATAAAATTATAAAGAAATGGTAAAAATCCCTGATTTTACTGTTGGGGAAACAACTTCTGTTTCTCAGTCCCTTTAACATGTGAACAGAGCTAACTTCTTGTGAATTACTTGTAAATTTAGTCACTATGTTTGGCTGATTTAACACATTTACAATGTTTTGATTAAGGAAGCAAGAGAAGAATAAAAACAGCCTCCCAATGTGTTTGGAAAAGCAAACATTTCAAGTTTAATTCAGCTAATTTTATTACGGTATAGTTTAATATATATATAAATCAATGCAACAAAACAACACATTTTAACGTCTCTGTGTTGCCTCAATTAAAATTTATCATAATGAAAATATATTAACTTTCAATAAAAAAAAATCATGTGTTGTCTATGAGTTATTTGGCACGTGTTAAAATTGAATACATTTCTGTTAAAACTCTGTTAAAAAGAGTCCAAAAGTAGACGACTCCCCGAGCAGTTCTCTGAAAGTAAAATATCTGATCCAATGTTCCAGGATGAAAAATGTTTTATTATTTATTGTTTAATATCCCTTTGGGATAAGTAAAGTGTTTTTCAGTTAAATTCAATTGAATTTCTCCTGAATTCAAGGCTCAGCAATACTTCGTGAAAGATTTAACCTTGTTCAAGCTTAAAAAAAACTATTAATAATGCGAATGCATTGTATATACAGGCACAAAATCAACTATTTACAAAACGTGTTTATGTGCACATTCTTAATTTAGAACACAAGAACTCTGACATGTGCAGGTTGTCAAATAAAAGCCATAAAAATTGTGCTGCTGTAAAAAGAAAAGAACAACAACAAAAGAGAAGTCGTAAATGTTTTAGTTCTTGGTTTTCTAAGCACTCAGAAAATCGCAGGTTTGCTGCTTATAACCCCTCATGATTCATCATATAATACATTGTTTGCTTTTCTTTATTCCAAATACTTCTGTCCATGTAAAAATGTTCCAAACGATTATGAATGAGGACATATTGGAATCAAAAACATCAGGCCTGATAATGAAAATGCAGCATCTGACAGTCATGACTTTAAGAACCTTGCAAAAAAAAAAAAAAAAGAAAAAGTAGAAGAATCAGCCTTTAGTTGATTGATGGCAAATTTTCAGGTTTTACGAAACTATGTTCATTACTGGCTGACAACACACTCTTATTTCTGTGTCAAAGGCAACACAGTAGTGCAGATGGTAACCCTGTTGCTCCTGCAGTAAACAGGAGCTGTAGTTCGATTCCTGGATTAGGGTCTCTCTCTGCATGGAGTATGCTCTCCCTGTGCATGCATGGGTTTTCCCTGGGTACTCCAGCTTCCTCACGCAGCCCAAGAACATGATTGTTAGGTTATTTGTCTACGTTGTCATTAGGAATGTGCGTTAATGTGAGTCTCTCTGGCGACCTATCCAGGGTGTACCCCGTCTTTCACCTATAGACTGTAGGAAATAGGCACCTTCCATAGTATCCTGCAATTTTTAGAAGCATCTGACTACAATATGAGCCTTTTATCATAGACCTGCGAAGCTTAATTGCTTCTAGTCGGTTAGTTTTAGACATTAAATCCAGGTGTGAAGGACAAGCAACACATTTTAATGTTGCAGGATACTTTCTCACTTGAGGATTTGAGTTAAATAAAACTAATGTAACTCAAACCACCTTGAAATATGTTTCTGCAACAAAAAAAAAAAACGCCAAGTACTGAAGATAAATGGTTGTAATAGCTCCAATATTAAATCTCTAAAGACCCTTAAAAAGGGATTTCAGCTCCTATTAGTATGGTGATGTGGCTAACTCAGACTAGATAAACAAAAAAATTCAGCTTATGATTGTAGAGAAAGACACAGCGAGGGGTTGTCCCCCCCAGCAGACATGTACCGTCTTCTCTCTGCTCAGCCGAGGCACCAGCCTTTCTGGCCGCACAAAGAGGACCCTGTGCTTCTTTTACAATGCTCCAAAAAGAGATTTGTAAGTGGAACAGTGGACAAAGAAAATGTAGATACACGCAGACTAGTGTCAATTTATCACACTTTGTCAGGAGCTTACATTATGCTCACACTTCTCCAGCTTTCAGCGTTTTATCAGATTTAGAGATGGATTATTTTAAGAAATGTTGAAGTCAAAGCAGTGCAACATTTTTTGGGTTTTTGTTTTTGCATTTTCATCAGAAGTTTCAGTATCTTTAAAAAAAAGGGGAACTTAAACTTAATCTGTTATTCAAGGCTTAAATTAAAAAACTGTTGACTCATAACACAAATGGTAAAACATTTAAGTTAATCCCAACGCTGTATTTAAAAGTGAATTATAAATGTGTTAATTTTGGTTTTAGTGAATTACTACTATCTGCTTTATTCCAGATAATCAATAGTATTAATCCTAAGGAAAACACTTTTTGTTTTTAATCAATTGAAAGTTAAATGGTTAGCATAAAATCCTGAAAGTTCAACCAACTGGGACTGAATCACCACCGTTTGGCAACAACTTAACAAATAGTTGATGCTATGTGCCAGAAAAGCATGTAGCATTTTAAAGAGCAGGATGATGAAAAACTTACAAATATAACGTGTGGTTTGTTTTACTTGTTTAACCAAACCAAATTAAACTTCTCACATTTTTTGTCCAAATACTGCAAAAGCCATTAATGCCACAAAAGACACGTAACTAAAGCCTTTACCGCTGTTAACGTGTCGTTTGTGCTGTTTCTGACTTGAAATCATTGTAGCACTATCTAAATGATCTTTTGATCTCTGTTGGAAACTTTAACCTCAGCTAATAGCTAAATCCCACACTGAGGAGTTAGCAGCCTAGCATTTTAGCTAGATTCTGCAAGAAATCATAAAAGAGTGAAAACTGTAAAAGCTCAGGTTGAACATAAGTGATGCTGAGGAAGATGTAAGAATATCAAAGAAATAAGGAGAAGGAGTCAAATAAAAGGCGTTCATAAGTTATTTCCTTGGATATCAGCCTGATAATTAGACAAAATGAGAATTTATCATTTAGTTTGTTAGGCTTTTAAATATTAGTATACATTTTATGACTAGTGTCTAAATGTTTTCTCAGTTCTTCCAATATAAGCTGATATTTTATCTGTTTGTCATAAGTTGCATTTTCCTCAGTGATTTGAATCATTATTTCTCAACGCATAATGTTTCAAAGAGGTCTTATATTTTTATCTCTTTCACTTGTACTTTACAAGTGACAGAAAACTGAATTTCGAAGATGACAGGGTACTTTTTGTTTTTTGTTTTATTTTATTTCTTTTTTTTTTTTTTACTGTAAAAAGCTTCCCAGAAAACGTAGATAAAATAGAAACAGAAATCCAGCCTTACCCTTTTTTCTTTTGTTCATGACTCTAAGGTTGAAGACACGTGTAAATATCGGGTCACGAATGTGGCGTCTTCCACTTGTTCCTGCTGTTTGACAGTGAGCCTCATGCTCTTTAATCAACAAACTGAATCTGCTTCCTGTCTTCTGAGCACAGCGGAAATGTTCAAGGGGGTGAATTTCATAGTGAGTTTTACAAAATGTTGAAACATTTAGGGAAACGTTGCTCACTTCACTGAGTAGGTGTGTGTTTGCATGTTTTAGTATATTTGCAGGACAACGCTCAACAACACACCAATGAATCCACTTCTGAATGACTCCAAGAAAAAAAAAAAAACTAAAAAAGTTTTTTTTTAAGGATTAAATTAAAGTCTGAGTGAGATGTTTGAAAAACAATATTTCTAGTGGGTCAGCACTAATCCACAGTAATAAAAGGGACTCAAACATTTGATCCTGCCAAAGGTGGCACCGGTTTATGGAGGGGATTACGTTCCAAATAGGAATAAGATGTTCTATTTGAGGTCTACGTTAAATAGCTGTCTTTTTGTCATTTCTCTAAATCAATGAAGAAAAAAAAAAAGGGAAAATCTATGAATTAGTACATTATTTCTGCAAATGTCACAACGTTTTCACACAAAATGAACTCTGCTGCTCAATTCCAAAGCTCTGCATCATGTTGGATTTTGAAAGATGAGGGGTCTTTGAGGTCACGTCCCAACAGTGGAGGAGCTTCCCTTTTTTAGCTCTTTGAAAAATGCTGATTTTAAGATGAAGCTTTAAAGCGGAACAAAAACTAAAAGACTCATTTTATTTCAAGGTTTGGAGGAGAGCAGAACCACCTCCTGTTTTCTGGAGATGGACATGAATCAACTCAGCTGCGTTTTAAGTTAAAGGTTTCTTTCTTGCTGTTTGTGTCTCTTGAACAAGTTGGCAGAAGCTCAAAACCAAACAATCTAAATTAATTTATTTATGATTGATTCCTTATGGTATAGTAGAATATTTATATTTACCCAATTACTGTTATAAAAACTTAATACAGGCGTGGCAAGAAAACAATGAAGAGTTTAGATCCTTTGAAACCAGCAATAAATAGAGAATCCCTTTTGCAGGCACAGCTGGTCTTTTACTAATATTTGACACAAACAGACAAATATCTTCCCCATAAAAATCTCACAGTTACATTTCACAGTGGCTGGTTTGTTGCTGGTTTTTTTCCTGGAGCTGAATTGGGTTTGTTCCCTGCTGGCAGCGCTGACTCAGTCTCTGTTTGTAACAATCAACAGCTGCAATGTCACATATAGGAGGAGTTTGATGAGAAAACTGAAGACTGCACCAAATCCACCCTGTTACTGTGGTGTTGCATAAACTGAACAGTTTCCTGGCCATCAGGAAATGTTTCAGCTTAAAAAAGGGTCAATGGGTCATTAGATGATGACACAACTTACACAATATACTTAGAGTGCCAGGCTAAAGTATTAATGTTGCTTTTAATATGAGAGTAAGAGACAACAATGCTCCAGAAAGGCCTTACGTTTGGCATGAATTCGTGTTCATTCATTGGTTCTGTACATATAAATAAAATACAGTGCAAATCTCTGGAATTGCTTTACAAGGTCCATCTGTGGAAAATCTTATTAGAGAAAATGAAAATATTAAAACCATAGAGACTGAAAAATAAAAACATCAACATGTTATGATTGGAGATAATGTTTTAACCCACGTGCAGAATAGAAATATCCTTTGTTGTCCCACAGTGGGGGGATTTATTAGAATACAAGTGAGAAGAACAAAAATCCAAAGGTTTAAAATAGACTGTAAAGCATGAAAAAATAAACACATGTGAGGAAAAGTAAGCACTGCACAGATATGTGGCATGTTTAGAAAAAACAGCTGAAGGGAAAGACTCTGCAGTTAAGGGTAAGGTGGGAAAAAACAAGTTTCTTGCTCAGATAAAAAAAGCTTAATTTTAAAATCCTGTACAGTCTGTTTGAAGAACATAAACCTCTTAGGGGTTGACGCTGACTTGATTATAGAACAGAGGTTAACCTTCCGGTACTAAAACCAACCCAACCCAATTATAGCTGAAGTTAAAGGTGAAGTGTTCGTGACAGAAATCTGTTTTTTTATTAATATTAGGACTTTTCTCTCAATGTTCACCAATAATCCCATCTAATCTGACTGAGCTGGAGCCACTGATATTTTAAAAAAATAGTCTGAAACTTCAGTCCCTAGTGGTTAAAAGCTTGTTCAGACAGACACCAAAATAATTTGCACCTAAACTAAAATCTGAAAATATTTATCTTTTCAAACACTTTAAAGATTCACAGGGTTGTTTGTTCACCTTTCAGTTGTGGAGGATCCTGAACTGTTTATACAAATTTTGACTTTATATTTAAAGGTAGAAAGAAGACAAGCAGCTCTTTTTCTACTCGGTATTCACTTCTAGTCTGATATTCGCATTACAGCCGCTAGATGGCAGCAAAAGCTCATTTAAAGAGAACAGTGAAATATAACCATCACTCCGATCAGTGCCCAAAGGGAACCGATAACTGCAGATTTATACAAGTCAGGGAGGAGATTTCCAAAAATCTGCAGGATCTAAAAGCATGCCTTCAAACCTCATTGAGAAAAGATATTGCTGATATATTACAGTGAATAAGAAACAAACTGTAAATCAGCTGAGATTAAACTGGATAGAAAGGAATCCCAGCTCAAGAGTGAACTGATTCAAGCTTGCATGCTATGCTTTTTGGGGTTTAGACAGGAGCCAACAAGGGCCCCTAAACAGCAGTAATACACTGGAAAAATGTAATACAACTCAATTTGCAATAAGATTTTTGTTGATTTGATTTTTGTTTAAAATAAGAAAAAAAAACGACACTATTATTTTCTTTTAGTACATAATCTTTTAGGTGGAAATATTAAATCTTTTTGGACGATCATCTTATGTATCTGCTTAAATTAAGGGCTGATACATTTATTTTAAGACATTTTTACTTACTTAAATCAGTTTTTATAATGTAATACTGAATCCAATTCTTATGGATGAAATGCACTGACAGAAGAGACCGTAACTGATTTGGACAAATGTAATATTTCGTTTTTAATGTTTACTTAACAATAATTTAGAAATTACAGTCAACTTTAAGTACTTTTAAGATAAAATCACAGTTTTCATTTGTTAGATTAGGGGTCTGGGGCTCACTTAATATACTAAACAATGTGCTCTTACAATCTTTTCTGTTTGTTTTTGTCATTGTTTTGTTCTGTGCAACAGTACCTACAAAAACTAATAGCAATAAAAATGATTTAGCTGATTTTGCTTTGAAAAACCATGATAAAACTTGAATGCATCTTTCTGCTCTGGAATATTTCTGAAACATCAATGGCTCCTGCATCTGTTTACAGCTGTCAAACTGAACCAGGATCAGTCTGTTGTTCTATGAATTGCTAATGCGGATTATTTTCTGCACAGACAGAAGAACCACAGTCTGAATGTTTAATCTCCCACCGACCAGTCAGATGTCATTCCTCTTCAAACCAATAAATATGAATCAGCCTGGGAGCTGTTGGTTCGTTATGAAACACCTCAGATCAGAACTCTTCTGAAGTTTATAGATGCAGACAGGATCTTAACCTGATTTATTCCTCAGAGCAGGAGCCGTGTTTCAATAATGCAAAGAAATTCTCAGCTGTCTGAGAGCATGAAACGTCAGCAGTGACTTTACAGTAAAAAAAAAAAAAGCACTGAAGTGCAGAAGCAGCTGGAATTTAGCTCTCCTCTGATGTGTTGACAGGAAGCCGTCAACGTCTTTTTACCACAATTAAAGCAGAACATAAAGCCATACGTTTGATCAAATTAAAAACCTGTCCTTCAGTCAACAGCAGCATCTGACACAGTGAGTTGTATACCAGTTCACATCTCATGTTTTTTTATTAATCTCCTTTGGATTTTTTTAAAGAAAAGCCAAATTACTGCACATTAATTAAACATATATCACTTTTCTGTGGCAGCAGATTACAGAGAGAGAAGCACAGGCTAAGATGATCATCAATCACTTGAAAGTAATCTTTATATTCTTGAAAACAGCCTTTGGGTTTTTGGAATATGACTTTAATGAATCCCAGGAGAGTATGATTAGGAATATAATGAATTATCATGTAAGTTCTGGCTGAGTACCCTGTCAGTCCACAGAAGGTCAACTCTGCATTGTGAAAGGAACAAATAGAAAATAAATAGTTTCCTTAAAGATAAAGAAAAAAAATGTAGGTTTCACAAAGTTAAAAGGTTTTATGTTTTAGACAAAACCATCAGAAATTGTTTACTGGAGAGTTTCTTCAACAGCTTGACATGTTTCAGGGACTATAAAATTACAAAAGCAGAGCATCACAGTTATCTGATAGTTATGTGATTAGTTTTTTTCCAGACTGATACGCAGTATATTCTAGAAGTTTTAGAAAGTACTGACTGCATTATGCACCAAGAACATTCACCCTTGTTCTGGTCTTTAGAGGAACAAAAAGGGTGGAAAACGTTGGACTAAAAGGACCGACGGAGGTGTTGTCCCACTGTGTTAACCCCACATTCAGGGTTTTAGATATAGACAAGTTCATTACTTCTGGATGTGTTTTTTGTGAGTGTTTACAGCAGACAACCTGCAGAAAACCTGCAGTAAACTTGGGACTAAGCTTCATCATAGACCTCGATTTCAGGACGAATTACCTTCCACAGGAGCTGCTTTTCATCTTCTACACAGCTGTTATTCTGTCTGTTTTTTACATAGCTTATTATGCACCAAATTTATTTTCAATGCCAATCCTAAGGTTGGGGAAATAAATATTATTTAATCAAATAACCTTCGATTTTCGTATGTTGTCCTGTGAACACATGTCTAACTGGATGTGTGCTGTTAGGACAACTAATGTGAATCAAGCTCAAATCACGGTCAAACATTTAACTGTGCACGCAGAATAACTTCACAACAACTTTCCTTCAAAATAAAAGAATTAATATACAGAAACCATTAAACGTCAAGTCAAACATATTTCAGTTCGAAACTTTTGACTAAACTAGTGGAATTCAACTAACTTAGCTACTATATACACAACAAAAAAGGAATGGAAAAAGGTTGAAAACCATAATTGATAAAATAATGCAATGACATCACAGTTCGGCAGAACCAGAGTTTATTTTGTAGAGTTTAAAATGAGGTCAAATGAGAGCAATTGGAATGTGTTCAAACCGATTCACAATGCAAATCCACAGAGGCAAATAACATGGGCATCTAGTAGTAAATAGCTCATTTAACAAAGCATTTTAAGTTGCCACCAAAGAACCATTTTTACCAAACTCAAGTGTTTTGTGAAAGAAACAAAGCGGTGAGGTGGGTTGAAGTCCACCTGCAGAGTTTTCACCCCTGAATAACTAAGCGAGGTCTCCTCAGCCTCATATCAGCTGACCGGTGATGGTGTAAGAAGTATGAGTTGAACTGCAAGCAGGGATTTAAGGCACAGGTGGAGCTCCTCTCTCTGCAGTGCACTCCTTGCTATTATAAACACAGAGTAGATGAGTGGCGCTGAAGTATGCTGAGAAGCAGCCAAGCACTGCTTCAGTAACAGCTATGCTTGAAAACAGGACAAAACTGAAACAGTGCGATTGACTTCTTGAACCTACTGAGAGTTTTATGTTTGATGATCTATATCGACTCTGCAGAGCTCCACTTCACCTCACCTTTGGTTTCATATTTGACTGATGTTTTCGAAAGCTGTCAGGAGGGAGGGATATTGCCAGTTTGGTTTGTGATTTAAGAGTAACAGGAGGTCGGCGAGAGGTTCGTTTTTCAGAGTTTAGATGTCTCTTAGAAACGGCCATGAAGATGAGATAATCTCCTCTGCATTCTTGAGCCATGCGTTGGGCCATCACTCTGACCTCTGAACCTTGGTTATAAATGCGATGGGACGATTAAAGACAAGAACCAATGCTGAACTTGTGATTTTGGATTATCCCTCATAGCAAATTATTGCTCACTGTTCTTTGCTTTAAACTCTTTTTAAAACTTTTTGGGATTTCATCTTTCTTTTCAGACATTAGTCCATTTGTCCTCTGAAGCTTTAATGAACATCTCTCCTCTCTGCATGAATAATGACAGAAAAGTCTGCATAAAACCACTGGCCTCCTTTATGTCGTGGAATGCTCTAACATATAGATGGGGCTCCCCTTTCTACCGTTGCTGTTGCACATATTTTCCTTTGATTGATGGTTGTTAGAGTGTTTTTCCTTCCAGGCAACCAGGATTGCAAAAAAGCTGCAGATCAGGCTGTCTTTTCCAAACTGCTTCAGACATGGAGGGGTCAGCACCTGACAATCTGAATACTTTCTTGCTGTTTTGTCATAAAACCTGCTTGAATGTAAAGCTTCTTTGTTTCTCATTGTTTTTCTTTCACCTCCTGGAGGTTTCTAATTTCATCCCCTCCCCTGTTTCTCTCTTTGCTTTCTCTGCAGAAAAAATCTCTTCGGCTGTGATTTATCTCAGCTCTGCGGCTTTTTAGTAATTCCCAGGTGATGCTACCTGTCTTAACAGTTGCCAAAAATAAACGTCTCATCATTTGAAAGTGGGTTGAGGAGGATGTCTGAAATCTTTCTCTCTTCTGTTTTCTTTCACATGTGCAACTCCTTGCAGAGCGGATTTCTTCAACCTGCTGAAAGGCCATCTAGTAAAGAAGAAGCCATTATGCTCAAAAAAAGGAGCAGCAAGATTACAGTTTGCAAATTAAGTGATAAAGAAGCAAATACTGGAGACAAGTCATTTGCTGCAAGGAAAATACAAAAAAGCTGGAAGAATACCATTTATGAAGTATAGTGGAGGCAGCATCATGCTGTGGGAGGGTTCTGTTCTGCAGGTGACTGATACACCTAGCAGATTAGACCGCATCATGATGAAAATGCACTGTTTGGAACACAAATGACGAAAAAAAAAAACAAACAAAGGTCTGACTAAAGCTCAAATAAAACCAAAATGTAGGGTTCACTGCAGTTAGGACCATTAGGACCATCTGATAATTTGAAATGAGCAAATTAAATTCTTCATAAAGAGGAGAACAAACTGGCCAGCAGTGAACATCCTCCTCAGATGATTGTTAAAAAAATACAGATACAAAAGATCCTTCTGGTTAAAAAATTCATGACTTCCTGTAACATTTATTATCTACGGAGCCCCTAAAGGGACATGGAGGGAAAAAAAATCTTTTGCGAGATCTCGCAAAAGTATTGCGAGATCTCGCAA
>JAUZNJ010097458.1:0-18759 GCA_034780135.1 Jordanella pulchra
CCCCCCCCCCCCCGCCCCCCCCAATCATCTTGACCAGCTGCTATAATTGATAGAAAACTTTTTAGAGGATTATATGCTTTGGGAATAACCCAAAGCTGCAGTTTTAACAATTAGACTTTGTCACAACAGCTGCCAATTTAATCATTATCAGAGCTAGAACAAATAAAAAAAAACAAAAAAAACTATTTGTCTCTTTAAAGATTTCTCCTGCTTTTGCTTCAGAAATCATAAAGTGTCGGAACCAATCACACAACATGCTTCTCCTCTGCAAAAGAGGGAATAATATCAGCCCAGAAACTCAAGAGTTCCGATAACAGAGTTTTTTTGTTTCAGTGGGTGAAATATGTTGTCGTCACTGGTGTCTAATCTAGTCAGGTGTTAAAAAGCTCCCGTCTTTAGGGAGCTATGTTCCAGGTGTGTCCTGACTGTGTTCATCGTCTCTGATGCTGGTATTAGACATGTCCAAATCTGATATTAATCTCGGTCAGATATTAGCTGAAAAACTAACATCCATTTATATTTGCCTGCATCTAGAATCTCTAATATTTTCATGCTGATAGAAACTTCCTGCTTCTGTTTAACGTTTCTGTAGCTCAGTTCTGTAGCTTAGTTTTTCTAATACCTATTCTTGGTTACTGCTGCTCTTTGTTTTGGTGATATCACCTGATTTAGCTTTGTTTAATACTCTAAAGGACAAAATAAGGAAATAATCAAAAATAACCTATGATTTGTGCTGATATTATTGGAGATCAGTATCAGTCAATCCTCAAAACTGTGATATATTGGTATAGTATCAGAAACGAAAAGGTAGTTAATAGTTAGATCTTTATTGTTTAAGAAAATATGCATTTTGTATTTATTGGCCAAAACTAGATATAATAATGTGAAACTTTTAGGTGCAAGGGAAGGAATACTGCACCTTTGAGTCCTACGACTATTGATTCAGCCTTGCTCACCTGCATGAAGACTTTGCCGATGATGACGTCGTCGTCGTCTTTGAACACTGTGCTGAAAACAACCGTCACTCTGTCTTTCTTGGCCTCCACGTACCTGAGGGTTCAAACAGATTTAGTTTAATTAAAGGGAGGCTATCTTTCTCCAGAAACTATAAAACTAAATATCTATTTCATCCGGAACTTTGGGTCTGAACTGGTTTCTAGAGAAACAACTGAAAAAAAAAAAGGAACTTAGCTGTTTTGATTCAACCTCTTCCTGTCTGATCTCATAATACATATAAAACAAAATACTTCACGCCCTTCCCAACATACATGGACTCATCATCTCTGTAGTGGACCACAGCTCTCTGCTCGCCCTCTTTGCCCTCTTCCTGGAACTTGAAGTATTTTTCAAACACTGAGGCGAAGCAGTTCCTCTTTAGCATCCCTGCCTGGTGAACAACCTCATCTTTATTGGCTGGCAGGGCCTCCAAGTCGTAAAGCAGAGACACGTTGTAGCCTTGAAATAGAAAACATATTTTAGGTCAACAAAAAGACCAAACATATCATTTTTACAGTTTTCTTTAAATAAAGGAACCATAAAGCAAGCTGTGCTGGAGAGAATTCAAGATAAAACGCACTTATTGATACACACCTTAAAACAACAAGCCTTCAATAAATGCTAAATAACAGACAAGATATGAAATAAGTAAAATAAATAGTAGCAACATTATGGAAATATGTTTATCTAAAAAAAAAAAAAAAAAAAAGTCTATGGTTTCAGTAACTTGAGGACATACCAGCCTCTGGTGAAACCAGGAAATTCCCATAGGCCTTCTTGAGTACCTGTAATTAAAAAAAAAAAAAGAAATACATGTCTGACTTTTCTCAAAAATAAAAAGAGAGCAGACTAAAAATAAAAAGTAAAACAAATGTGGTTTGAGGAAAAAAAAAACAAGCTTCGCAAATTCATTTAAAAAGTGGAAGTGTGTTTCTAATTTTTTCAACACTAAATAGTCTTTAAGAATGCTACATTTAAGCTTATTAAAGAAAAAGTTGAGTGGAAGGAGAAACATAAGGTAGAGAAAGGAGATAAGGAGCCCCAGCTACATAATAAGAGCGTTTACTTTACAGATCATGGATCTACTTTTTAATAGGCTCACATTTCATCTAACATCCTTCTTTATTAATATGTCATAATCCAATTTTCTAGATTTCATTAGCTGTGAGCTATAATTACTAAGACAAAAACAAATAAAAAAACAAAATGTATCAATAAGAACTTGAGATTTTTTGCACTAGTATCTCTAAATGTGCTCATTCAGTTGAAATTGAGCCTCTAAATATAACCCTAGTTGACTCATTGTACTACTTTGGGTCAATTCTGGTCACATTATGCAAACCTCAGAGTTTGGAGCCCAGTAACAGCAGCACTCCGATTTCCACAACGCTCAACACTTATATAAATAACCTCAGCTTGTGTGTGAAAACCAGAAGGTGGAGGACAGAGGTGAGCTTAATACCAGCTCTAGTGACAATACAAAGGCGCCTGAACAAACCATCTGTGCAAGAAAGGACTCAAACTGAGGCTGGAGAGGAACTCTAATGAAAGCCTGTCTGTTTGGTATGAACAGGACATGTATGTAAATAAGATGGAGGTAGGTGGTCGTTTAAAAAAATAAATCTTTCAAATTCAAAACAGACAAGAATGTGTCAAAGTCAACACGTTTTTAAAAAGAACAAGAACTTCCTCATTATTTCTTCTCAAGCAAACTATTGACATAAATAACTTGCATGCACTGCTGTTGAGTCCTTTAATTTAGTGTGTACTAGTGTGTGTGTGTGTGTTGTGGGGGTCATCATCTCTGTCAAGCAGCCAAAACATGAACACACACTGTCTACTGCTCGCAGTCAGCACTTCCTCGCCTGGGGCGAGTCATTCGACTCACTTCCTGTTTCTGCCTGAAACCACGGCAGCTGCTTTCTTCCTTACATGGCAACATAGTATGAGAACATTAGGTTTGTGCAGAGAGCAAATATGACTTCAGTGTTTCTTAAATCATCCCAGATCAGCACTGCATTTCCACATCTGTCAACCTAGATGGAGTTTCGGCCAGGGGGCCAACCACTGATAAAGCCTATATTGTAGTAGTTTGATACACTATCAGTGAATTCAAAAGAATACAAAGACAATACCAACTGCAGTTAATATGCTGCATGAGTTGTTTATTTTGAGACTAGAGGAACAATGGGTTTAACTCAAACTTAAAACAAGAAAGTTCTCTTTTTTTTTTTTGACACATTCAAGCCTGTTCATGTGTTTATTTATCGAGAAACTGAATGTTGGCAGCAGCAAAGGAATTTACTAACAGCTACTTTGGAACATCTGTTCCAGTCTATCATTATCACTGATCATCGGGTGTTTACCTCGTCAGCGCCGTGCTCCTGTAGCTCCTTGTAGAACTTCAGGGAGATGCTGACCATCACTTTGGTCTTGTCCCCATTGGGGTTGGAGATGTGGTACAAGACGCCATCAAAATCTGGGAAAAAAAAAAAAAAGGGGGGAGAACCTTAATGTTTGGAGGTGATGAATGAGAGTTGCAGGAAAAAAAATACAAATCAATAAGGGGTTTATCCACCTCTAAGAGCAAGTCGTGAAAACTGAAAAGTATTTCCTGATATTCTTTTAAAGTTAAAAATTACGATTTAAAGCTGAACCGTCAAAACGATAAATGACTCAAAGTTCGTGAATAAAAAAAAAGCAAATAACGCAACCAAAATATGACGAACATTTGAGGGAAATGTGGTTAGTTTCTTACCAGCAAATGTCACATCGACAGCCTCAGGTTTGGTTCTGTGGGAACAAAATACAAGCATTCAATGGCAGATTTACATTTCTCGTGGAAACTTTTCGAAAAAACACCCTTTTTCTTCATTTTCATGATCAGATAACGTACATAAATTAGCATCATTCAGGTGAAACCTGAACACATTATGAAAACATATACGCTTTTTTTTTAAGACTGCAGAATCCTTAATGTGCTATTCTATTGTGTGCAACCATGTATGTGTTATGTTGTGGGTATAATTTACCAGAAATATTCCACATTGTGAAGAACCAACAACTGTACTCTATGAGGGGAAGTTCTCCACTTGGGTTTGCAGTTGGGTTTAAGACTAAGATGAGAATTGAGTTTATGTTTGCGTCAGTAATGGTTAGGAATGCACAAGTCCATGGAAAGTCCCTGTAAGGATAACATGCATATATCCCATTTGTTTATTTTAAACCAGAAATGCTGTGATCAACACTCTGGGCTCTTAAGTAAATGACTATAATTAGATTAAAAAAGGTACATTTCCCCTTTATTGATGCAACAACTACTTTAAGTTCAGACATTTCCTTTTCAGCAACTCATTCACCAGTAGAACTCAGTTTTGGTCTGTTTCAACCCATTGCTTGCTTTTTAATCTAAGCTTGAGTTTAAATTAAGATTAGCAACTTAAACTGTGATGCATATATGCAAATAATTTCTTTATGTTGGAATCAGAACATTAAAAAAAAAAACCTCACACAAAGAAACAGCACAATATTTTTATTTGTTAAAGTTCTTAAACGGATTTTAAAGTGAACCACCAATTTGCATCTGAGGGAAAAGAGCCTAACAAGAGCACTGTTAACTATAATGTAATAAGAATAATGCTTAAATGCAATTATAACATACATTTTAGAAATATATAACTAAAGTGCAACAGCGGTGAAAGAGAAATCTGGCTGCCTGTAACAGTGGAGACTCAAATAATGAGCAATACGGTTGTTTGGATGTAAACATACTACTGATGATAGATATCTTTTTGTTTTTTTTAAACATTTTATCTATAATTTTGTATCACTTCAGTCCAAGTAGTTGTTTAGTAATGCATAGCAGTAACAGAGCTTTTAGATGGATGCTGCAGGGACCTGTTGGAGCAGCTGATGCAGCAACAGTAGCTGGATCTGCAGCAGGAAGACTTGACTCGGCTTGACTACAAGAATGCGGAAGCTGAGAAGAAGAGCGATAGTTTTAATGCCATGTAGCCAAAGGACCATGCAAAGGTCTCAATAAAGCTATTTATTTTCTGCACATCCCATGAATCGTTTTATTGTTACAATTTACACTCAAAGTTGTATGAATCTGATTGTTAAATACACAGAGATTAATGTAAACTTGTGGGTGAGGATTTGGTTCCTCTAAGATGTCTTTGGAGAGTGGAGAGTAATAGTTTTCTACATTCATGTTTTATATTATTTAGCTATTCGTAAAATTACGCAAAACTTCTTATTTTGCATTCTTATTGCAAAAAGTGTCTCGTCGGGGTGTTAATCTGATCAGGATTGCCATTTTTGACATAAGACGGTCAATGAAGACACACCCCGGCTTCAGGCAATGGAGCCCAAGGAGAGCAGTCAGCTAACGAGGTTAAGCTTTTTCGACTAACCTACAGCCTTCTACAACTGAATAACCCAGCTGTGTGAGCTTTTATAAGCGGTATCCTTTTTTAATGCAGCCGTTATCTTAAGGGAAACGCTGAAGGGGAAGCTAGCTGCCGTTAGCAGTTTTTCTCACCCGTTGGATGCGCCGTCGAACTTCAACGTCAGCGTCTCTTCTATGATGCGGTTATTAATTTCTAACAGGATCATCGCAGCGGATGCCGGTTTTATTTGGTGGGATTAAGTTTCTTTTTTGTCTAATATTGTGTGGAAAATGTTTTCCGTTGACAGACAAGACCGCTTCCGTCGAAGCTCCCTCCGCCTGTAGCTTCCGCGTACTTCACACACAGGACCCGGGCCCGGCTGATTTGGGTGGCTTGAAATATCGCCTGTATTTAATTTGCTATAAGTGTGAAATCAGCTACCAATTCATATGTTTAGAAGTACATTTTAAATATTAACGTGATTTATTTTATTTAAAAATAGGCCTTGAACTATTTCTTACACTGTAACACCATCACTGTTAATAAATATGTGTTTTTCATTAAAATGCCCTCAATACGTACTTGTCCTCAAATGTTATTTCAATAATTTGATTGAAAAATTAGAACATCTTGTATATTTCACAAACCCAAAAAAGGTTATTTTTTTTTGTTTTATTTTGAATCTCAATGAACCAAACCTTGATATTGCAGATAAAAATATTACACAAGTCCAGTCTAAAGCAGTTGGGTGGTCACTAATAATTGTTTTCAAGTTTTTCTTATGGAAAATTAAGTAGAAGGGGAAAAAAATATGAAAAAAATACTTTCAAGGAACAGAAGAAATTGGATCAGTGCAAAAATAATTATGAAACAATATCTATTGAAGCATTTTAGTAAAGATTCACGCAATCTGTACTTCAGCTGCAGTTAGGTGCTCCAAGGACTACATCAGCAAAGCCAGGATATAGGCAACAACTGTTTAATTTCCAATGTTGGACCAATCCTGAGCCAGAAACATCATCAAATGTGTCTTAACTGGATTAACGATGAAGGGAAAGGTCTGTTAATCAGTTCTCTGTGGTCAGTAGAGGTCAGTTAGGCATAAAACTATGAAAGTAACCTGAACTTGGTTTAATACCTCAGTAGAACTACAGAATGACTGCCTCCATGCCACAGTATTTGATGCAGTCAAAAAAGAGCCCTGAGCAATTGAGCATTTTTCAAGGATAACTTTTTCTTTTAGGTCGAATGTAATATCTCACCTTTAAATAAACAAACAAACAAAAAGGTTTTTATCATCTGTAATATTAAGAACAACATAAATAGATGCTTGAAGTGCACAATAGTTTACCAAACACTAAATTAGAAGAAAGTCAGAGGTCAGGTTTAGTCCGTGTTTAATCCTAACATGTAAAATTCTACATCCAATTTTGGTTGCAGCTTTTATGATAAACCATAAACACGGTAAAAAGCACCACTTTCAGAACAGTAAAACATTTTTTTGAGATTTCTTAAACAATATTAAAATCACACACAACATGCAATAATAATAAATTTAACATTAATCGCAAACTTCTTTTTTCAGTTTTGGAGAAAGAAAGTAAAACCGAAGACCATTCTTTGTGTTCCATGAGGGCAACTTGGAGAAGGGCCGTTGGGGCCACTATTTTAAAGGGCTATATGGGGATCTAAATAATTATCTAATTTGATTATTTTAACTGCAGCATTTAGAATAGTTACTGTATGTTTGAGCATTGAACTTTGAATAGTAAGAATTCATCAACTTGTAATGAAATATAACACACTGTCTTGTTGGCTAACTTACATAAATGGGTGGAAATAAAGACATTTAAGCCCTGGCACCTATTCAAAATCAGTTTCTCTTTTAGCCATGTAGCACTAAAAAACTGACGCAATTTTGGTTTAATGTCATCTATTGTCCCTTTCATAAGTAAACCCTGGAGACCGCCCATTATGCAGCTAAATGAAGGAGGTGTGAATACTTAAAGGAGAAAAACACCTACGAAGTAGTGGTTTTACCAGAGAATAGCAAAGTTTGTAGCTTTAGAAATCCTGAAGAGATTTCTTGCTACCATTAGTGAGTTAGATGGAGAGCGATCATTGCTGAGAGAGGGCTAGGAAAGATGTAGGTACTCGTTATAGGAACTATGTAGCTGTTTGGGGATGAATATTTTTTCATTTAAACATAAACTTTGCTGTGATGTTAGCAGTATGGTTATTGTCTGATTTTATAAGAGGTATTTGTCTATGTATTTGATCTGGTTCTAACTAAACTGGATTATACAAGATAGAATGAAGACTAAAATAGATTCAAATAACTGTAAATGAAAAGACTTGCCTGTGTCTTGCTTGTTATTTTCTTCCATAAGCCGATGTGGAATTATTTACTAACCCCAATTTTCTAATGAGTTAAATTCTGCAGCATTTTCCAGTAATTATATACTTGGTACCTTTAAACCAGTAAGAAAACTGTAGTCATATGTTAATCAGGAGTTTTATCAGTGTCAAGCAGTTTCTCTTTCGATAGATCTCAAATCTAATTGACTAGAATTCATATATCCAAATCTCAACAAAAATGCAGCCATTATTGAGAAAAAAAGGAAATAGTTCACATGCTATTTGCATTTATCTTGTAGTCTGTTTAAATAAAATGGTAATAAGCCCTCATCCCCATCTATTTTACCATGTGCTATAAAAATGGACCAATAATGTAAAAAAATATTGATCTATTGGTATTATTCTAACCTCTAGATGATCCACAGAGTCCATCAGATAAGAGCAGCAAACAGCTTTGAATAGAGCATATATAGCTCTTTTGTTTATATCCGTTAAGTTGGTCAAACTTCAGGATATTTCCTGGTATCAGCCTCTATTTTCATTTTGCCTTATCTGCTTTGGGGTCTTGTCCAATGATTCATATTCTTCGTCCTTCCGCTTTTGTTTTGCAAAGTCAAAATATTTTTTCCTTTTTAAGACCCATCTCAGATTATTTTCATCTCATTGTCAGCTAAGCCCGTAAGCAGAGGGAAGAAGTCTTCGAGTGTTGTTTTCTTTTGAGATTTCAGGTAAGTCATGAGGTAAGTTAAACTATATTTTTCTTTTCACCAAATTAATCCAAATCAGGTTTGGAACTATATCTGCTTATAGATAAAGAGCCTAGAGAGCAGTGAAAGAAAGCATTTTTAAATAGCAAAAGTATTTGCCCACTTGAGATTGTATTTTCCTTGCTTGTGATTTTAAACCAAAACAGGCCACTTTAGTTTTTTTTTATTAATATCACAACTAATTAACATATTTTACCAGCAAAAAAATAAATAAAAAATTAAGTAGCAACATTCGTAGCCATAAGTTGTGAAATTAAAATTCTTTAAAACCATTGACAACTTTTTAAGACTTAAAACTTGTGCCTCAGAAGTATAATTAAATAAATAATAGAATTTGAAGTGATATAATTAGAAAACGCACCTTATTTAATAACTTTATGTATCATGCAAATGTATTTTAATGATAGTTTATTAACTACAAGCTCTATTAATTTAACTGAAAATAAGCAAGCACCTAATTATACCAGCATCGTTTGAAAAGCTCCCACAGACAGTATAACATAAGAACTGTTTTATCCTCTCTTTTAATTATAACGAAAATAAAAATTTTATTATAATTATATTTAGGAAAATAATTAGCATATCATTTATATATATTTATTTTCAATTCAAAACTTTTATGTTTGGAATGTTTTCTTTTTATTCAAATGGCTGATATTTCTAAATTGTTTCAACCTAGAAGATATGTTTCTAGCATTAAAATCTATTTACTTTTTCCCAATAAAGCCAGACAGTAAATACTTAATTATTCATCATAATAATGGCTTGTTTTTTCAGAATTTACATTTCAAATCAATTCCTTGGGTGTCCAGACTTTGATGGGAAGAAGAACCGATCTGGTTCGTCAACATTACAAAGTAATTTAAACCATGTGAATTTTTTAATACACCCGTGGATTAACTGAAGGAAACAAAGCTCTTTGGAAATGTCTTTAATGAGGCTCCAGCGATGTGACAGATGAGTATTACTAACATACCAGTGTGATTTTAACTGCTTTTATTTTCTTTCTGTTGTTCTCTGTTCAACTTTTAATCTGAGCGCTTTTAGTTTCTCTTCAAGGGATATCAATTTCTTCCTCTTAAAAAAAATCTAACTTATCTTAGCGCTGAAAGAAGCCATATAGAAAAACAAACAACTTCTAGTATATCGGAGGAATTCAGCAACTTCTTTCCACCTTTTAACCTTTGTTTCCAGCCTTCTGTAATTAGTCTGAGTAGATAACAGTCAGTATCTATGTCTGCTTGTAAAAAGAAAAAGCTTTTAGCGGAACAAACAAAATACCAGAAATTAAAGCTTTCCAACTTCTAACCGAAACTGTATCTGCAGGTGCGTCAACAGGCTATTTAAAATGAATAGGGAAAAAAGAAAACACATAGCTTGAGTCATACAACAGAAACCCTTCTTATCAGGAGACAGAAAGACTCTGTGTGTTTTGCAGGTGTAGTTAATTACTAAGATGTCAAAAAAGAAGCCAGTCCGTTGGCAAAGTAAAAGAAAAACTAATTCAAATGATTGAGTCAATAATTCAAATTAGCATCATGGTACTGGTGTGATCTAACAATTAAAACGGCATCCTTTTATATTCCAAAACTTACTTTTAATCCAAAATGTTTTTTTGTTTTGGCCTACAGAAGAAAACCCAGAGTAACCAGAGCTGAAGGTCAAACCCTACACATGTACAGGAAGAACAGATACTCCAAAGTTTAAGTTTAAAGAACCGAAAATCTTCAGCTATTTGGAGCCACTGGAATATGGAGAGCGTTTTTTTAATTAACCAGAGTAGAAACTGGAGAAAACCCAAGAATGGATTTACTTGAAGGACTGGGAGTACCCAAACTAGCCCAATAAAAGGTACTGATGCTGATGAAGAACCTCACAACTCCAGATACTTGGATAACTTATAATGCTGAGATGGAGAAGCTGGAGCGACCAAAGAAAACTGCATCCATGCATGAGAAAAAAATAAAAACATCCTTAAAATCTGTGTGAAAGTGGTGGACTTCTTGGACCCAGATGCTAAGCGTTGTTTTCCCTGAGTAACCAGATTATTGGAGGACCTATGAGAGAACCTACGTGAGAACTTACAACCTTTCTCAAAGTATTTTTTTTTTCCTTCAGTAACTAAAGAATAAAAAAAGCTAAGCTAAGCTCTGACTACTAAGAAGTTTCAGAGCAACAGTGAAAAACATTTGGAAAGGAGGATATTAAGAAGCACACAACAATTCAGTCATTTTTGCGTCTAGTTAGCTTCATTACTAATTATATCATTCATTTGAAGGCTTGTTGTAAAAGTCAAAGCATTTTTTTCAGTTTTTATTCTGTTGTGTTTGTTGGTGATTATGAGGATAAATTATTGTGAAGTAGCATGTAGTTTACCCGATAAAAACAAGTAAATATATAAGGCCTTTTTTATGTGCAAAGGTAGGTGAACATTTCAGAGTTTGAGGAGGAACTCATTTGTCTTTTAACACAAGCTCACTGGAATGTCTTCCACTTTCAGTACCATTTGTAACTATTGGTCCATCAACAAGCAGCCAAAAAGTCTCTGGGAAAATGCTATTTATTTATATTTTTCCTCAGAAGCAAATGAAAACAAGAATCCACATATCAGTTATCTCTTTTTTTTTTTTTAAGAAGTCGCTCATGCTTTAAAATCAAATGTTAAAAAAATGAATGTATCCGAATGTGCGTGACAGTTGTGCGAGCTGCTGGGGCAACAAACAACTTAACGGTTCAGGTTTTTCCAGATGAATGGGATGCTGAAGAATATCTGCTGATCTACACACTATCATAATGTTTTTGTAATATACTCAGATTTTACATAAATTTTATATAAATGTGACGATGAAGCAAAACCAAAGAAAAAATTGTTGTTTTTTTTAGAAGAATTATTCCGAATAGACTTCAGTTTCTGTCAGCATAATGTGAAAAAAACAACAACATAATAGAGCCAGTCAGACTGTGATGTAGTTCTGCTTTTTTCATTTATTTGTTAACAACAAGTTTAGTTAGTAAGAACAATCAGAAACTGTGTTGACCTGTAAAAGAGTTGGCCCAAGCAACTAGAAACTTAAAAAACTGGCCTTTCTTGTTGGGGGACTGCTTCCTGATGCAGGCTGGCAGTGTGACAAGGAATCCATTTACATTTGCAAAAGCCTGCATGTTGTTATTAAGCTGGGTAAACAAGGAAGATGATTCACAGATGGAGTAATGAAATGTCTTTGTGCGTGTACTTCTTTATTTGCTATAGAGGTAATATAGTAGTAGTAGCAGGAGGGGAAGAGGTCTGTCAGCCCGGCTGTCTGCCACCTGTCATTAAAGAATTCACAATTTTCTCTTCATGCTAACTGATGTTTGCCTCAACATGAAGTGTGTGCCTTTCATTCAAGAACAACACAATTACCAGCAAATTCTCTGCTCCGTGAGAAACGTCAAACTGCAGCCTGTTGGGTATTTAGTTGCAAAAAATCGGTCTGTTTGCTTAATCAAGGAGGAGAAGAATTTACAAACTGGTTTCCGGTATGTTTCATATCTCACATGACGGAAAACTGATTTGTGAAATGCCTTTAAATGCAAGATTGAAGATTTACCTAATGAAATCCTGCAATACAGACTTGCTTCATGTTTGCGCTTCAAAGTTTTAATCCGGAACTTGAATCTCAAAACCAAATGAATCATTTATTATAAATAACTCTCCTGATTTTGCCTCCAAAAGTCTGTTCTCCTGATGTCTTAGTAATCTCAGAACGCTGAGAGGCACAAATGGACACTGATCCAAAATTAATACAAAAACAAGACGGAAGCAGGAGGCCAACAGAAAATGAGATGAAGCTGCAGAGTTTTTCACCACGGACATGTCATGACTGGTAAAAAAAATCTTGGTCAACTCCACAGAATAGTTAGGCTGAAACACGGGAACTTTTTCCTTCGAAAGAAAACATCAAGGCCTGTGTAAAAAACAATCAGCTCTATGGTTTATGGAACTAAACTCCAAAATGGAATGACACAACAAAACATGGTGGTGGCACCATTATTATATGGGATTCACTTTAACAATATGACACTGAAGGTCTTTAAAAATAAGTGAAATTATGAGCTGCTCTAAAAACCTGTACATTTTAACCCAAAGCCTTCAGGTGTGTGAATGACATTTTTTGGATTTATCTCTTTCTGATACTCGCTTAAATGTTTGGTTTGAAAAAAAAAAAAAAACAAACTCTCGAATTCTGTTAACTTTTTGTTAATTTACAGAAAACAGATTATTTTAGAGGAACATCTTTTTAAAAAAAGTGAAAAGCGATGACACAGTCATGTGTAGTAACCAACACACAACAGGAAGTTGGGCCAATCCTTGGTGAAAAAAAAAAAACACCCAGCATATATTGTGTTATTCTTTGAGAAATTTCCAAACTGGAAAAGAGTCATTTTTGGATGCTGTGGTTTTCTATCAAGACATTAAAACAAGGTAAGCTCCTTATACAGTTTATCTTCTTAAACACTAATGTCTAAATAAGTCAAATTTAATATAGCAAATTTTAGGGAGAGGTACAAATCACCAACCTGGTATTTCTCAATCTAAACTTGCACTGAATCGGATTTTTCTCACCCAGTTAGACTGTCAAACCAATCCTGCATGTACACATTTATTCAAACTCATGCTAGCACAACATTTACACTTTAAATTGTAAAGCATAAATCATCCATATCCTGCTTAATATAAACACTCCCAATCAATCCTTTGGAATAATTTCAGATGTTTGAATAATTGCAAGAATAAACAGCCAGTCGTGAAAAAGATTGTTCTTGTGTCCAGCTAAATAAAGAATTATAATGTTTAATGTATTTATTAACCAGGTACAGGAAAACATAAAATAACGTGTTAAGAAGCTTGCTCAATTTGGTTAAATTAAACTTTTATCAACAGCCGTTTAGTAATCAAGAAGCCATTACCTGAAGAAAACAAAATTAGAGACAGGCTACGGTTTTTAATCCACTCACCCACTCATGAATAAATGCTTTAATTTTTAAAAGCCTGTAGTATGACTTGATTAAACTGAAATGAAGGCAATTTTAAGAACAAAAAGGAGCATTGCAGGCCTGATAATGCCATCCCTACTGTAAGCGTGATGTTGAAGCGTTATTTTCTGAGGATATTTTGCAGAGAAACCGGCTATCGTTCACATTACAAAATAGAAACCATATTAAAGATAGAGCATTATGTAGAAATACGTAAGGAAGTTCAAGGTTTGTGCAAAATGTTCTTCCAGACATTAAGTACATCGCTGAAGTACAGAGTTGCTTAAGGACCACCAAGTTTATGTTTTCGAGTGGTTATAACAAAACCCTCAGTGCTTTATTGGGATCAGAACAAAAAAGTCTCTGTATGTAAGAAAAGGGGCCCACAAACCAGACCTGCCTGTACAAGGAGGAATGAGCCAAAATTCCAGCAAAATGCTGTTACAAGCTTTTAAGAATACACCAAAGTCCCAGTTTCAAAGTTAAATCTACAAAGTACAAAGTAAATGTATTTTTTTGTTTCATTTCTTTATCAAGTAGTTAGCAAAAAGAAATAACTTTTTAAACGTTACTTAACAGAGGTTCAGAGGTTGCAGCTAATTTGAATTTTTAGTAAATGATGACACCAAGTGGATATAATGTATAATCTATTTACAGAACCTCTCTTGAAATCCTATCGTTTTAACAGTTTTTTTAATATGTTAAAACCTTAAATTATTTTCTTTTCCTTTTTGAACTAATGTATCCACTTTTGTTTTCTTCTGATTAAACACAAACTGCGCTTATTTAACTTTCTTTCTCCTCCATAGCCATGTCCATCATCTACACCTTTGACGGGTACTTCTTTGACGACAATGAAACCGGCCCGCTCGACCTGAATCCGAAGACGATCCCATGTAGTCCAAAGCCTTTACAACATACGGCAGCTCTGATCTCCTCTCTAATCCTCATAGCTAACTTTTTACTAGCCATCCCGGGAAATCTGCTGGTGGGTTGGGTGATCAGCTCCAGCAGACGGGTTCTGACCTCATCAGACGTGTACCTGTTTCACCTGACAATAGCAGACGGATTGATGGCCCTGACGCTCCCATTCTTTGCGGTAGCGCTTGTTAAAGGTTGGCTCTTTGGTGACTTTATGTGCAAGTTCCTCAACCTCATTATAGGAGCAAATTTCTACACCAGCATAATCTTCTTGGCTTGCATAAGCATCGACAGGTATCTTGTGATTGTGCACGCCAATGAGAGCCACTGGAGTAAAAAGAAGAAGAGCAGCAGGATCCTCTGTGTAGCAGTCTGGGCTCTCGGTTGGGCCCTAGCTCTGCCTGCCCTCTTTAATGAGGCCGTCAAGTTCGACGACGACTCTGAAAGGTTCATTTGCACTGAAAGCTTTGACATAGGCAGCATCACTGCTTGGAAGCTTGCCACCAGTGGGTTTCGCCACATCTTTGGCTTTTTAATCCCACTTGCGGTCATGATAACCTGTTATAGCGTCACCATCTTGAGGCTGCTGAACACTCGTGGTTTCCAGAAGCACCGGGCCATGCGGGTGATCATCGCCGTGGTGATTGCATTCCTGCTGTGCTGGGCGCCGTACCACGTAACCATGATGATTGATACGCTGATGAGAGCCGACCTGATAACGTTTGGCTGTGACATGAGGAGGTCGGTGACCTTAGCTCTGAACATAACCAACACCATCGCTCTTCTACACAGCTCTATAAACCCTTTCCTGTACGCCTTCGTGGGAGAAAAGTTCAGGAAGAAAATGATGCATCTCATGCAGAAGAAAATAAGACAGGAGAAATTATCAGGGTCCAAGTTCAGCAGGTCGACTTCTCAGACTTCAAGGGGAACTGGAACATTTCTCTGATGATTTCAGTACCTAAACTCATCTGGTTGTAGCATAAAAAATAGTATATAAAAGAGGAAAAAGGCATTGACAGCAGTCTCCAAATCCGTCAAATAACAAGACAAATTTAAATACAATCAGGACTAAATAATATTTCTTTATTTGTAAGGCAATGATAAATAGCCAGTAGATACAATAGATATTTCAACCTCTGAGGGCATTTTTAATGTATTCCTTTTTTGATTTAATAACACACTGCTGCCATCTACTGCCATCCCTGCTCATGTTACACCTCTGTTGCTTATACATTTCTTCTTCACAAATGGTAATGTCAAATATTTGAGCAAATAATGCTTTATTAACTCCCTTAAAAGTATCATTTTAATTCATATTAAACATATGTACAGCCTGAAGTTGAAAGAAAAATAAGACTTTTCTTCTGTATTTTACCTTTTTGTTTTGTTTGAAAAAATGACAAATTCTGTGTGTATATAATTTCATATGCAAATAAAAAAAACTTTATTTCATTGTACAGACTTAAATACTTTAATCGTAACCGATAAAATTATTAAGAACCTCATACACGAATGACTCATACATAAAGTGAATTTAATTGAAAACACCACCATAAAGTTCCAGATTTTTGTGACGGAAAAACACCATAACTTTAAAACTTTCCCATTTTCAAGAGATTTTAGATTTAGTAGCTGAATCAAAATGGAGACAGAAACTGAGCAGAAAACTGGGAGTTTAGAGGAAATAATGGGATTTTTATTTATTTATTTATTTTTTGCAGCTCCAATAAGGAACAAAGACCAACTGAGATCTAATTGCTAAGGAGAATGATTAAGTGAATTAAAATGGCAGACAATATGGAGCAGCTGAGGCAGAAGGAACAGTGAGAACCTGAGAAAAGAAAATCTAATGATACTGTAAACTGAACAAAGACGCAAGAGATGGAATCAAAGAGGTACAAAAACTAACCAAAAGGAATGATCTAAGATACACGGGACACAACACTGGAACAAAAAATGTAAAAAAAAACCCCAAAAACCTAAGCAGAAAGGTGCTAACTAATGGCTACACCTTAGAGGTGCAATGAACATATATAGGGAATAAGAAATATGGCAATATTTATGCCACAAAATAAACCACGGGGAAATGATAAGAACATAAATGATAACAAAACTTAACAGCAGATAATCATGACTCATTCATTGTGACATAGACCATATATAACTAAGCTTACATACAAACAAAACTGCTATAGGAAGCATAAAATATCCCAAAAAGTACAAGACTCTGCTTGCATAGCTGGAAATGGATTCATACTTGGTTCAGTCAAGTTGACTTGATATCTAATAAATGATAATCTGTCCTGGCTGAATTTTTCTGTCTTTTTTTCATTTTTTTTTCTCCACAACAGTCATAATTTGCAGAAAATTAATAAACTATAAGCGGAGTTAAGAGAAACTAGAGGAAGCTTTTAATAACAATCTACCGGGCCAGTTAACAGATATGATTCAACAGACATAAAATTACCATTTCCCAATGAAAACCCCCGAAACCTAAATCCTACAGAAAACCTGTAGAGTGTAAACAGCAGAACCTGCAGTGTTGTTATATCAGAGTTAATAATTTTGATTTGCATGCTCTCTATTTTGGAATGCCTTTTGGATGTGCACACCTTTTTTCCCTTTACCCCAGTTGAAAAAATGTTTGGAGGTATGTACTAATGACATCCATTAATGTGAAAAATGACTATGGTGAGGTGGAAATGTAAAGAAAATGCTGCATACTTGAACTGTACCCTTGCAGGTGACCAGAAGAGGTCTCAGATTTCCTGACTTTAATCTGGAATGAGGATTTAAGATTCAACTCCATCCGTCTCAGTCGTGGATTCCTTGGACAAATTGCATTCCCTGCTGTAGATGGTCGGAAGGCCTTGTGATGCAGAGTGTGTGTTTCAGAGAATAAATGTTTTAATTTGATTATTTAATGTGTCATAACATAGATAATATAATATAATATTAAAAAAGCAACACTTATAGTGAAAGGGAATAACTCTCTTTTTAGTCTATCTTGTTTATCTAGTGTCATCATACAACACATAGGGTGTAAAAATATTTAACACTATTAAGGACTTAAACTATTATCACTACTCAAACTTTAATTTTGACTAAGATTCTGTGGGAATTATATAAATTCGAAAAAACAGTGTTCGATTAAACAATTAATGGGTTGAATTAACACTCCTGATTTTACTGTGTACTTGAAAAAGAGAGTATGAGAGAGGAATCTTAGAGATTGTGTAATAAGTGGGGGTCAGGAATTCCCCCCACCCTTGTAATTTCTATATTATGTTTTGTTGATGTATTTTAGAGATAAAATGCAGCATGATTATATAGTTTTTGGAAACACTCCCTCCAAAATGGTCTGGTATTCATGCAGAACTTGACTACCTGACTTAAAAATAATAACAATAACTATTATTACTACTTATTATAAGAATAGTCTACCCTTCATGACCTTCCTTTGAACCCCTTTATTTAATAAAACTAAGAAGCAGGAAGTTAAAAAAGAGAGAACAGAAAGTTACCAGCTTTGTACTTTTTGTCATAGGCCATATTTTAAAAGCCAATTTTAATTCATTGAATTATTGTTTGTTTTAAAATCTTTTGGTAGCACCTCAGAAAACAACTCCCCTCAGACAGGTTCAGACTAGTTAGGAACGCTAATTCTAGTTTGGCGGGAAAAAAACTCAACTTCCCAGCAACCCCCGCGGTACCGTCCAGTCCATCTCGTGCTGCAGCTTTCTGGACCACATGAGGTACAGTATAAAAATCACATATTCACGTTCATATGGTCCCATTAAAATAACTAAAATACACTCTTATTAGAAAGCTAGCCTTGTTCTATGTTGTGGATGTATTATTTTTTTTACCTTAAACGTCATTACAACTATTTCTGCTACAGTGTCCAGATAAAGGCGTTGTTGTTTTTAATGGACCCTCTTGTTAGCCTGTTAGCTGCAGTTTAGTAAATGGGTTGTCAAACTAGCTTGGCATCGTTTTAACTACATGCGTGTTAGCAGCTCATTAGCTGCTAACGGAGTTCTGCTTGTAAGCATGCTAACACACTTGTGTAACATGTTGCAGCTGTAACGACATATTATTGACCCAGTTACAACTTGTCTTCAACTGCACTGCTCTGTTGTTTTCGTGAAGTTCGTACTGATTAGATACGATAGAAATAATGCAAAGTTCTCCCAAACGAACGCTGTTAAGCTCGTATAATCTTATGCTTTTTATCACAGAATCTAAACTAAAGGGTGACACAAACATTACGCTTTAGAACACGCAGTTCCTTGCAAAAGTAATCA
>JAUZNJ010097458.1:18859-48336 GCA_034780135.1 Jordanella pulchra
TTTTATCACAGAATCTAAACTAAAGGGTGACACAAACATTACGCTTTAGAACACGCAGTTCCTTGCAAAAGTAATCACAGCTCTTAGACTGTTCACACTTCGTCTACTACTTAAAATGTATCTTAATTTATTTTTTTAAAGATAGACGAACAAAAATGCGTGAATCAGATCAGTAGAACCGTGTTTTGATGCCAAAACTATTCTTAACTCCGTCTTTTGTAGCTCCTGCTGTTGGTTTACTACCATTACAAAGCTTTACTGGATCTTCACTTTTGCATTTTAGCTGGGCTGATATATCCAAGATACAATCACAGAAGTATCACAGAAGATTTAGGTAGATTTACTACATAACACATTTCTGTTTACTATTTTAAGTAAAATTTAACAAATCATATTCATTTGTATAATACAGCTTATTTATTTTGATTTATTGATACAAAATTAATGAGGCACACTTACTCAAAATTAATACCAGTGAGTGTATTTGTTTTAAATATGTCGTTTATTGTTTGGGCTGCATAAATGTAGCCTGATTTTTATGCAATTAAAACAAATAAACTTAATGTATTTGGAATAAATACACTAATAAGTATTGATTTTGACTCAGTATACTTTATTAATTCCAAATACATAAACCTGACAGGTATGTATTTTAAATGAATAAGGGTTATTTTATACAAATGAATATGGAACATGTAAGGTCTGTGTTAAAATTATCTTAAAAAAGTAAATGGGAATTAGTTTTGTAATAAAATTACATTAATCTTAAAATTATGGGGAAATGTTTTTGTGAGCGTAGTGGGCTGGTTGTCCTTTTTGTTTTATTTTTACTACATAGAGGTAACAGCGGATTGTTAAGCTTTATTTTAATGCAAATCCTCAAACACGAATTTGCATTTCACAATCCTTAATTTCATGTTTTGTTTCAGGTTTATTTACATGTGATCGATTCGGTCGATTTGAATGCAGCTTCCAGAAAACGAATGACTGTTATGTCTGCCTGGCGTGGATGTTTGTTTTAATTGTTCCGTTTCTATCAAGATGTTTCTGTCGATTATCTAGTTTGAACTGTTTTTTTAATAGATTAAAATTAGGGAGATTTTCTAGAAACACATATGTCTAAACAAGCCTCGTGCCTTTGTTTACACAGGACAGTGTCAGATTAGTTTAAATAACAGAACATGCTTTCTTTTTTTTCATGTTTCAGGTCAACAATGCCCTGAATCTCAGCTGCTGGATAGCTTGCTGTTAAACAATGTCACACAGTGGAAGAGAGCAAAGGTCAACAGTTTCTCTTACATGTGAACGACAGCATGCTAGCAGTCTACCTAGCGTTTCATCACCCTGTAAAATGGTTCATTCCATGTAGCTCAGCCTCTTGTGGCTCACAGAGGACCAAACAGTGTTAAAAAAAAAAAGTGCTTTCAGTCCCCTTAGAGCAGCTTTTTTTTGTTTGTTTTTTCCCGTGTTGATCTGACACAGAAGAAAAGTTGCTCTCTTCATCTCCCGGTGACCCACATCCAGCTGCCAGAATGGCAGCAGACGATCTATTAGACAGATCAGATGGAGAAAAATACATGGATCTTAAAACACCCCAGTCAGAAGACCCCGAGGGACACGGAGACGTGGAGACGGTTGCGGCCCCGTCTCCGTCTGAGGAACCGGCAGAGGATATCAGAAAGCTGAAGTGCTCGGTCATATTTTTGTGTTTCTACGGCTTCATGTCTTCCGTAAGGCCCGGCGAGGCCTTCATCACACCCAACTTGTTGAGCTCGGAGAAGAACTTCACCAGAGAGCAGGTTAGCGATTTTCCATTATGTCTTAACTTTCTTGGTCAATTATCTTTGCTTCAACTCGTAGAAAAACACGGCTAGAGTTATGGTTCAACTCAGGGAAATTACTCAGATGAATTCATGTGTTCCCTGCAGGGAGTTCACTGATCCATCTTACTGTGGGTCAGAGTTCACATTCCACCTGGCCGGGTCACTGTATGCTGATTTGTGATTTCTACAGACGTGGCGTTTGTTTAAAGACCTTGACAGGAGTTTTCTGTATTATTCGTGAGGTTTACCATTTAAAAAAAAAAAAAAAGAACTTTTTTTTTTTTATTTTTATATATATTTTTTTTACTTTTGTGACACAATTTAAAATATTAATTTCCATTTTTTTTAATAAGAAAAACCGTGAAACATTAAACCATCCATAGTTTTTTTTCCAGGTGTTAAGTTTATACTAAAAGTTTAAGGTTTCTGGATAAATATAACTATAATATCAGCTGTTTATTTTATTTTTTATTCTAAATTAATGAATATGTTGTGCTTTGTTGCATCAGAAACTATTTGTATATTCTCACCGCTACCACTTCTTTGCTTAGTTAGTCTTAAGTTTTTACTGCACATTATGTTTATTTGTGAAAGAAGTATTTATTGTAGCCTTATTTTTAAAATATTTTAAAAAATGGAGTAACAGATTTACCAAAAAAACAAAAAAAAAAAAACTTTAAATGATACTGGAACCTCATGCACTTGTCAAGTTGTTGTAAAAGTTCAGGTTAAAGGTAACATAATAGCCTTTAGGATAGGAATGCTCACTATAACAAATATTTGTGCATTTTTTTTAACCATTTATCTGTTTATAAATTAATTTCATAAACGATGTTTTTTTTTTTTTTTTGAGGTTTTGTTTTTTTTTATGAATATTTTTTTAGTTTTTACATTTTATTTCCCAATAAAATTCAAATGTTTTCTGAATTTTATTACATGTTTTAATTAAAAAAGCTTTTCCATTTTACTTTCTACTGTGAAAGAGCTGCAAAAAACTGGTGTGATGCAAACTTCAAAAACATACCAGCGTAGAAAAACAAGTGCAACAGAAAAACGCTCCAAACAAAAAAGTAAGGAGCATGTTTTAGTAATTTTTTGTTGCATTGATTTTTTTTTTTTTTTTTGCATGATTTGGAGTTTGGGGTCATACATATATTTGCAGCTGGTTTTGGTCGTATTGATGCGCGTTTCCACCTGTCGACTGAATGCCATCAAAAAGCTTATTAACTGGACCCAGTTTAGACACTAGTTAGGAGAGAAGAGGTTCATTTTCTGTCATGTTTTTAGAGATTTAACTCATGCCCGATGTCGTTTGCAGGTGACCAATGAGATAACTCCGGTGTTGACGTACTCCTACATGGCGGTGCTGGTGCCAGCCTTCCTGCTGACGGATCTCCTGCGCTACAAGCCGGTCCTGATCATCCAGGGCATCAGCCATGTGGTCATCTGGGTTCTTATGCTCCTGGGCACCACGCTGATTCACATGCAGCTGATGGAGTTCTTCTACGGCATCACCATGGCCTGCCGAGTAGCCTACTCCTCCTACATCTTCTCCTTAGTCAACCCGGTGCTCTATCAGCGCGTGGCGGGCTACTCCCGCTCCTCCGTCCTGCTGGGGGTCTTCACCAGCTCTGTGCTGGGCCAGCTCTGCATGTCTCTGGGTAACATCACCTTCTACACCCTGGACGCCATCTGTTTGGGATTTGTGAGCTTCGGATTGGTGCTTTCGTTCTGCCTGCCCTGGCCCAAGCGCTCCTTGTTTTTCAATCGGACGAAGAACCAGGAGCAGCAGGAGTTGAAATCAAAAGCGTCTCAGTCAGAACTGGATAAAATTGACCCCAAACCGGGAGGTTCGTCCTCGACGTCACGCTGGAAAGATTCGGTTTTTGTGCAGATGCTGCTGGAGGTGAGAAACGTGGTGAGGAGGCCCAATCTGAGACTCTGGTGCATGTGGTGGGTCCTCAACTCCACAGGGTATTACCTGGTGCTGTTCTACGTCCACATCCTGTGGAACAAAGTGTATCCCAAAGCCTCCTACAACGGGGCAGTGGAGGCAGCTTCAACACTACTGAGTGAGTCTTTTTCTAAGATTTATTCTCTTACCGAAGTATTTTATCTCGTCTTTTTGAATTGATCACATCAAAATATTGTCACCAGTCTTCTGCATATTACTTATTGTAACCATTAACCCCAAATCCTTTATTACTAAATGAACATATAGACGTACAGATCTTTATTAACTTTTTAGTGTGATTTTGTGCTGACTTGACCTGGCGAACCCAAGTGTAACTCGTTTTATTTAGTAGAAATTTTATTTCAGCAAAAAAGTCCATATGGGATCTAATGAGTTTGACCTCAGGGTTACAGGCTGAAGATTTGACCTTTAAAGTCCAAGAATCTGGCTAATTAAAAGGTTTTTTTTTTTTAGAGCCGCAAATATTGAAGCTTTGTTGGCTGATTATGGCCTTTTAATGAATCACAAGTTATTATTTTTGTTAAATATCTGCTATGGGAAATCAGTTTCCATTTTAAAAAAACATTTATTGGTATTTTTTTAGCTTTAAAATGTGGGAAAAAAAAACATAAAATGTTTCATAAAGATGTGGCAGATTTTTCTCAATAGGACAAATTTTAATGTAAGAAAAAAAATCACAAAATTTCAAGCAAAATATAAGAAAGATAGATTTAAAAACATATGTTTTGGGTATCAAAATTCAATAAAAACAATATTATTTTTAAAAGCTAATAATGGTTCTAAGATTGGTATGCATTATTCTATTTTATATTATTTTAGGCCACTATTAGGAGCTATTGTAGAGGTTCCAAAGAACCACTTGTGGCCCTAGGGCCACAGGTTAGAGACCCCTGGTCTATATTATTTATACTACATAAACAGTTCCAATGGATTTGATTTTTTTGACTCCTGTAGCCTCCCTGTTTGATCAGTTCTATGGGATCAGTAGCATGTCCCAAAGTCATTTATCTGTTTTTTTTTAACTCTTTCCCTGATTGATACTTCAGCATACTAAGCTTTTTTTTAGTGTAACATCTGGGATTAAACTAAAGGGAAAACATGCAAAAGTCAGAAGAAAACAAACATAAACAGTTGATTATAAATGTGGTTTTAATGGGTGTTTCTGTCTTGAATCGGGAGGAAAAGGTCAGCCATTTAAAACCTCATCAGGTTCTTGTTAGCCTAGCCTGCTAACCCGGTAATCTGATTCCTTTGAAGCTCAGAATGAAACATTAAAGCGCTCTGCTTCCTGTTCTTACCAGATGACATCACTTTCTGTACATTAAATGACTTAAAAGCCCAAAGGTAGTGAACTGATAAAGTAAAGATCACATGGAAGCAGTAAAGTTTCATTACAAAAGGAAATGTGACGTAAGCTAACCGATAACGAACGGACGACACACTGATTGATTTCTGAGCACTAGTTCCACACCCAGATAAAATATGTTGATTCAACTTAAAGAAGCAGGTATTTGTCCTCCTTAAGATCATTTTCATTTTGTCCTGACCAGCTTCTGCTTCTTCTCTCTACAGGTGCAGCCACCTCCTTTGCGGCAGGGTTTGCTAAAATCCGGTGGAACATCTGGTCAGAGCTCGTCATCTGCAGCATCACGGCTTTGCAGGCTGGCTTGCTGCTGCTTATGGGCACCACGGGCGAAATTTGGGTCTGTTATGTTAGCTATGTCCTCTTCAGAGGCTTCTACCAGTTCCTGGTGCCTATCGCCACGTAAGTGCATAAGAAAACGGTTCCTGTTGACTTGTGGATCAAAAAAATCGAAACACCAGGAATACGGCAATCCAATTTGTTTACCAATCTGTGTAAATTCAGCAACCGATAGATATGGAGAAGGTTGCTGCTTTTTAAAAAGGCTGCTATGAATCCCAGTTTTTAGCGCCCTCTAGTGTTCGCTCTCCTAGAGATCTGATAAGCTGTGTTTGCCCTGCAGTTTCCAGATCGCCTCATCGCTCACCAAGGAGCTTTGTGCTCTGGTGTTTGGCATCAACACCTTCTTAGGGACGATACTGAAGAGCATCATCATCTTGATATTTGCAGACAAGAGGGGGCTGGGATTAGACATACACTCTCAGGTGAATATTTCTGTAATTCTTCTCAGATTTAATAGAAGACTTGTTCATGTTAACCGCTGGTTCAACATCAGAGGATTGAAGGATTTCAGCCTAGATGTTCAACTTTTGTATCAAATGTGGCAAATTTATAGGCTTAAAACGCATTTTTTTTTTCTTGTTTTTATTTAGCCATGTGGTGTAAAGATTAAATTATTATAAAGATTTTGCATTTGGTATATTTTAACAAATGTATAATGTGATATTTGTGATAGATAAAAAAAAGTTATAGTGCTTTTAAAAAGATATTAATCTTTTTTTTTTTTGTATTTCTGTGGAAACTCTTTGATAACTTTTCCCCATTCTTTTACAGTTCTTCGTCTACTTCATTTACTTCGCCCTGCTCACCGTGCTGTACGCCGTCAGCGCTGCCGTCGTCCTCATCCATCACCAGAACAGAGAGCGGTTGGCATCAGCCATCGGCCCGCCGACAGAACTCTGCCCCGTGCCACAAACCTCTGAAGCAGAACCTCTGTCTAACGGGAAAAGTGCCAGAACATAAAAGCAGCAGCTGCTGAACTCCGAGCAGAACCAATCAGGTCGTAAAGACGACGTCTGTTCGCGATTATTTCTGAGCCTTAATCATAGAAGTGCCTCATCTTCTGCTGTTTGATGCCTTTTGCACTACGACAGATGTTTTGCACCGTAAGATAGTGAACTCACAGCACATCGGGTTTTAGATATTATTTCGAACGGAGCACTCCGATTGTACGCGTTACAATTACCTTTAGACAAGATCTGATTAGAAATAACATCACTGTTTTTGTTATTAACTGAGAGAATCGTATTTTGTGCTAAAATCACATGCTAAATGCTAGAAAATGTGACTACAAACTGCAGGTTTTTGTGCAGTGGTTAATTTTTTTTTATCTTGTATTAATTTGTATTTGATACATTGGAATAAGCTTCAGATTATTATTTTTTTGTAGGAGAAATAATTTGTACATTTCTACTCTAGATAGTGCCACAGAATGTTGGGATTTAACCTCAGTTAAGTGTCTAAGTAGAAAGACGGCTGCTTTTATTTTGAAATTCATAGGACTGGAGTGTTACCCAATCATACAAGGGAACTTTTTACTCCCCCCCCCCCAGGATATGCAGCTGAAGTTTCATTTACATTAATAACAGTTTTTTTTAGGATACTTTTAATTCTAAAATGTGCACACTGTATTTTATTTGGATTTAAATCATTTCTGAGATATGCTGTATGACAGGAAATCATTTGTTTTTTTAGTTTTTTTTTCACAAATAAAATTTAAGTAGTGGACGAATTGATACATTTGGTCTCTTTTTCCTTTAATACTGTCTTTTTTTTTTCCTTTTAAAGAAAATTTGTATAAAACACATTTAACATTTAAATATTTTAGGAGGAAAAGAAACTAAATCAAAAGGAATTATTAACGTTATCCTGGAAATTATTTTAAATTTATTTAAAACCTTTACTGGTGCATCTCTATTTGTATGTTTATTTTTGATCCTTCGCATAAAATCCCACTAAAATATGCTTTTTTGTGGTTTTACATTAGAAAATGAAACATGGAGAAACTAAAAACATCAGAAAAGTCAGGCAAAGCCTTTTTTTTTTTGGAAGTTCTGCCTTTTGTTTAATCAGCTGTGGCTGAGGAAAAGTAAAAATAAATAAATGCATTGTGATTATAATGTTTTTGTTCAGGAGTTCTCAGCATGGGGTTCGTTCTTTATCAGAACTGTTTGTACAGCTGAATAAAAATAAACCTCTTGATAGTTTCAAAATGCTGCTTTTGATTAGAAATATTTTACAATACATGGATTCCTGAATCAAAATCTGCAGTTTCCAACAATTTGGACAGAAAATGGCACTAAAGAGTCTCTGAAAAGATTTCTTAAACTTAAAAAAAATAAATAAATCAAAACCCTAATATTGATGAGCGTTTGGTGCCCTCTAGTGGTCAAACAATGAAAATTCTGCAGACAAAGATTTGGGTGTTGTAGCTTTTATTTCATATACTGTGGCACACATAGAAACAGTGAATACCGCTTTGCTTTAAATAAACTCATTTTAAACACTTAATACGTTGAAACAAAGAGTCGATCCGGAGCTGTTTTCTTAAGAGCATTATGGCAACTTTCTATTCAAGTCTCACAAAAATATTCCAAACTTCCATTTCAAGTAGGAAAATGTCAGTTATTGTAAAAATCTTTGTACAGAAAGAAAATAAGTAAAAGAAACCAACATAATAATAAACAGTTACCCACCATCTGAAAATATATATTTACACACTATTTATTTAGAATCTCTAAAGGGATAAAATACATTTTTGTTCCATGGGTTCCAAACTTTGTTAAAATGTATTTGTTGTAATTTTTCCCAAAAAAGATTGACTTTATTAAGTAGCTATCCAAACCAACTAACCAGGATTAAAGATCTATTAGAAGCTAGACCACATGCATCCATGGCATTCAAGAACAAAAGTCATACATCTATAGATCTGCAAGCGAAACACAGAAAGCAATTTATCACAAATAGAGAAGTGGAGAAATAAACCATCTCAGGAACAGAAGAAAAACACTTAGAGCTCATCAACAATTCACCCAGGAGGTCACAAAACGAACCAGAAGATCTGACGCTTACAGACCACAGTTAATGTCAACTTCCGATTCATTAATCAGATGCTCAAACTGCTAAACAAAAAAATCAGTATAGAAGGTTTGCTCCATATTAGCTAATGGTTTAAAAGAAATAGCCTTTGAACTGACGAGGCAGAAGTGGTGGATTCTGTTTTGCTAATTCAGGACCTGGATGAACTGATGTAATTGATGCGAATAGGAAATCTGCTCTCTAGCAAAAAAAAAAAAAAAAAAAGTCTAAATCTTGTGAGCAGTTTTGTCAGTTGGCTGATCAGGCGGCTCAGACCACACAATGCCCTCCCTTTATTCCTCTTCTGTTAGCTCAGTTCCTCTGACTGTAGTCAGTGTCCATGAGAAGCCGACTCATATTACACCTCGGTGGGTGTCACCGTGGGCTATAGGAAAGCTCACTTTACTGGGCTTCCAGGAATTGTTTTAGGAGTTGTTTGGCATTTTTAAAAACCCGAACAACACCTTAAGAAGATCAGAGGTCTTCTTTCTTACTTCCTCCCTTTTTTTAAAATCTCTCTCCAGCTCTAAATACCATTTACCAAAGTTAAAAACGTTCAATGTAACAGGCGGAGGATAATATCTTGGTGCCTACTCCCGAATCAGCTTTGCTGTTCTCAGTGCCATCAGAAAATGTAAAAAAAAAAAAAAAAAAAAGAAAAAACTTAGAAAGGCTTCCTTAGTGCCATTAAAAAAAAAAAAAAAAACTTTAAGAGAAATCTATTTGCTGGAAATCCTTAGAAATCTCTTATGCAGTCAGGATTCTGCTGATGAGGCCATTTTTGGGTCTCAAGTTGGTTTTCTTTTACGTTTATTCATTTCCGAAAGCTGTTTCTGCTAAAAAACAAAAAGAAGAAGAAAGAAGCCAAAGTTAATATGAGTTCAATATAGGTTAAATAAATGACTGACTTGATTTATACTATCGAATTACAATACATGATAGAAGTTAATTTATTTAATTTGTTGGTGTATGAACCTAAACAACAATCCAGTCCTTTTTCTGTTTCTAAAACCTTCACTGATTTAAGAATCCCCTTTGCTTTTACACATTTTTTCCTTCCACAAAATGTTCCATAAATAACTCTCGGATGCAGCAGCCAACTTCTTTCGCAATGACCTTATGTAGCTTATCCTGCTAGTTTACGGAGTCAAAAACTGCTGCTTAGCTCTGCATTAACAGCATATATATTTTTAGTTTGATGTATTATTGAAATTTTATGAGAATATGAACAGTTCTTTTTTATTAGCTTTAATACATAAACCTTTAAAGTAACAAGTTAGCTTTTAAAATAAATCTTTTTTCTTTTTTTTTTGCAATGCATCTTTATATTAATGTATCTAGAACGTGAATCCACCCCTTTATACTTCTCTAAACCAGAGTTCTAATTTCAATAAAAATCTATAAAAATAGCTCATTATGATAAAATGAAAAGAAGTTCTCAGATCATTTTTTAAAAAAAAAAATACAAAAAACAAACAAACAAACAAAAAAAAGAATGAAATGTTTAAACATATTGAAATAATCATTATATGCAACTCTTAAGTTTCTCCAACAATGTTTGACTACTTCTAAACTTAGCTAAGCTGTATTCCTGTAAAATTCAAGCTCGCTGCCATAAAGTCCTGATCGATGCAAAGCATCCGGAAGAGTTGACCTACATTGTTCCCCCCTAACTCCTTAAATTAACACTAGAACTCCATCTTAAATCCCACATGTTTGATTTTCAAATTCTGGAAAGCCCAGATGTTGTTAGGATGTTTAAAAAGCTTCTGAGGTATTCCAGCCTATAAGGTTTATAGATCAGTCCTTTGCTTGGTTCCTACTGATAACCACCACAGGTGATTATAAACTAGTCACGTTTAATTAAAGAACTTGTGGATGAAAATGTATTTTTAAAAGTAGCTTTACTGCACCATATTTATTTTACTTAAACAACATTTTAATGACATATGGCTACTCTACCCACCATAAGTATCTTTACAGAATGAAGAAAAAGCACATTTTTACCTAAAAATGCAGCAAAGTTCTGCTAAAAATAAAAATAATAAATTATCATTGGAAGGTGGTTAAATATACTGTATCTACTGTAATACATGTTGGATAATACAGAAAATATAATTTAGAGAAGTATTTCTTTTGCCTGATTTTATTTTCCAAGTAATTTTGTATTATTTTTTTATTTTTTACTTTAATGCAGAAGAGTTTGGAAAAATAAAAAATTGAAATTTTGGTCAGTCGGGTGATTTAATTTTTTTTAAGTAAATCAAATACTATCAGTTAATACTAGTGTGATCTTGTTCCCTTATGACTAATTTTGAGGGGATCTTTTGATTTTTACTTGAGTAAAAATATGTTAAAGTAGTGCTACTGTTACTTCTTATGTAAAGTGAAAACCGCGTCGCAAAATCAGTCGTGTTAATACTGGCAAATAAGTCAGTTGGAATTGAATGACTTAAATAATAGATAATTATAAATATATTTTTATATAAATGAAATAAAAATAATTACAACTATATTCTTATACACCTGTATCTTACCTTGCATATTGTCTTTAAGTATAGTAGTTGTGGCTCCGTTGGCTTCTTGAGGAACCGCTTGTTGTCCTGTGAATAGAAATAAGACTCCTAACATAAAATCTTTACATTCACAGATTAGAAAAGTCAGACAAATACTTACGTGGTCCCTTGGTATTCCTCCAAAAATCTGAAAAACAAAACAAAACACAGCAAAATTTCAAATTAATACAAATTTTGAACCTAAAAAACACAATATGGCTTTTGCCAACTACTTACCAGCTTCCCAAGGATATGATGCTGCAGAAGGTTTGGTAAAAAAAAAACAACATTTATTTACAGAAATGTTGACACATTTACCAAAAACATTAAAAAAAAACAAAAAACAAATCATGAAAAAAGAGAAAGGAAACATTTTATAAACTCTTACATTTGCTGTAGAACCACTCTCCTGAAAAAAAGGAAAATAGGACATTTAAAAAGAAGAGAACATGAAGAGCTTATTGATGTCAATGGATTAACTCTCATCACCTGTTTTCACTCTGTGAAAGATGCCCATCAGCAGCACAAGTGCTATCAGGATGACAAAGACCGTGACTCCTGTGGAAATCTTTGGGCCACTTTCACTTGGAGCTGAGTTAAAAACGGAGCAAAAAGGGGCATTAGATGTCTTAAACATGCTCACTTCATCTAAAAATCACCGTCTGTCTTATGCCTCATTGGTTTATAATTGCATAATAACTGAAATGAAGCATTAAAAAAATACAAATACTAAAAATCTAAATTCAAAACCAACTAAAAACTAAAAGCCAATGAAAATAAAAATGGAAACAAGTATAGGTACACATCACAAAATTCATTTCATACTACAACTTATGACACATTTTTTTCTTTTAACCTATAAGCCTAAACCAGTGATTCCTAAATTTGGGGTCGTGACCCCACTCAGGGTTCTTAATCAGCCAGAATGGGGTCTTGAGATCCAGAACAGAAATTAAAGCTAAAAAATAAAATAAATATTAAGATTGTAATGATTAAAGATATGAAATCCTGACTAAAAAGGGTCAAAACCAACTTCTTTGACTGTTGAGACTGAGTAATATTTCAAAACCATCTTGAAATGATTTTGTTGAAAAGTTCTCCTTCAGAACAGCTCCAATCCTGCTAAATCTTCTCCAGACACTCTTTATAGGCAGCACATTATTACCAGTAGGGTAAAGTTGGGCAGGGTCTTTGTTTTAATCCCTTATTTGTTTATTTTTGCAGCTTTATTTCATCTTTTTCTTGATTTATTTTGCCTTTATATAACCAGATTAGTCCCACTGAGATATAAAATCTCGTTTGCAGGGGAGACCTGGCCAATTAGCTACAACATACAAAACAATTAAAAAACATATAAATAATAATTTTTAAAAAAATCATTAACTTAGTTATTTAAACACGCAAATCTGACCCCAATTTTTTTGTTGCTCTGTTAAAATAAAGACAGATCAACAAGATCTTATTATTTAAATGAGGTTCTGTGTTAATTCTTGATTAAAAACAGTTGATAGGACTAAAGCTACACTAAAATATTTGACCATTTTTTTTGTCAATTTAATACGTCTCTTGAAAATAATGTGTATGATGTAAAATGTGACAATTTATTCATTTAATCTATGAGTCTTCCATTTCATTTCCTTCGTTTTATTGATAGCAACGATATTTTTTCCGTGTTGTTTTTTTAATTAAATACAGTGTCTCTTTATGTATCACCATGGTGACTCAATGAACTCCATGGTTAAATGCTTGTTCTTTTCATATTTATGTCACGGATCAGTTGAACCTGTCTAGAATTAGTGACATTCAGAAAGCGAGGCGTTACGTTGTGTCCAAGTTAAGTCAGAATCGGACGTCCGAGTGCAGGCTTTTCTGACGGAGTTTTCACGAAATACACCCTGTGATTAGCTTAGCATTGAAAAACAAACAAACAGAAGGGATCAGAGACAAATCTTGTAAGAGAGTTAACTCACGAGTTGTCAAAGGGTTGACGAAGGGTGCGCTGTTGCTCTCACTGACTGGATTCAACATGTTACAGATTAACTCTTTGACACTCAAATCTTTCTCCTTCGAGACGGGAAAAAAAACAACAACAAAGTGTCAGCAAACAGGGAAAAGAAATTTAAAAGTAAAAACATCTAAACATTTAATACATTTTACAGCTTTTTAACCTCTCAGCAGACAAATGAGAATAAATCGTTTGATTCAGCAGCTCCAATCAGGCTTTCATTAAAAAAATAATTAAATAATATGCAATAGCTGCATGAAATGGGAGGTTTATATATTTTCTTTACACATTTACCACAGAATGACTGAAAAGAATACCGTGACGATATATTCTCTTCCTTTGAAAACTGGCGCTCCATCTGTTTTAGCTATCCATGTGTAGTTCACTGGTTCCGCTCGGGTTGTGTTTCCCTCACAGGTAAGGGAACAGTAGTTTTCACCTCGAGAACAGTTTAAACGAATGGTAGGAACAGGAACTGGAGCTGATGTCAGAGGACGATAGGAACCAATCAGAGTCCAGGTTTTTAAATGTGAAAGTAACTCAGAATAAATGTTGTTTACTTACAGAGGACTTGAAGCTGAATATTGTGATCAACTGTTTTGCCGTTAATTTCAGTGTTGAAAACTTTGCTGTCTTCATAATTCAGGTTTCTGATTGTTAATTCTCCCGTCTGGTTGTTTAAGTCACTCCTACCTACAAACATAATAAAGGACATCATTTCTCATCTAACTAATAACAAAGTAAAACTGCACTGTGTTGCTAACCTTTATATTCACGGAAAAATTCAAGTTGTCCACTTTCCAGTTCGACAGCAAGATCCCCCCCGACTTTCCAGGTGATGCTTTTGATTTCACCAGTCACAGAACCAGCTTTTGGTTTGAGGATAACATCTCCTCCAAACTTTGCATAGAGGATCTCTTCTGTAGCTAAAAAACAACAACAAATAGTTTAAAAAAAAATTCAGTTTATTCTCATATTAAAAGCTAGAAAATGATTTCTTTGGTATATTGACTCATTTAACCCAAAATGTTTCTGTTTTTGTACTTTTTAAAGATGTTTTACTTGCAGTGTTCTAGGACTAGCAAAGATACAACATATTTCTTTTTCTAATTTACAACAACTTTTACATTGTGAGGTTTATATGTAGGACTGTTCTTTCACCCTCTGCTTTGTTGGGCTGGACTTGAAGTCCTTGAAACAAGAAATATTGTTTCCAATCTTGCAAAAGTCTAAATCTAAAGACAGAGATTATTTTTTTTTTTAAATCGGTTCTTTCCTGCAAAGTAGTTCCAGATCAGGTTTTAAAACCTGCAACCTGAGCTTTGACTGGACCACTGATTAAAGAGGCATTACAGAGTTTTCTAATGATACTGCTAACTGTGGAGAAAATGGCACTACTGTTTTGTTCATTCTCCTATTTGACAAGGTTTTATTTTCACCTTACATGGAGTTGCCATTGGTGTCTGAGTTGAGCTGTAAGACAGTCGCTTCTAAAGATCCACAAAATTCATCTTAAATATAAAGCCCCTTTGATTGTTCAATTTAGTTCAATGCAAAAGTATGTTATTTATCCCAAAAGGTAATTAAATAATTACTAAATTGGACCTGTTTAATATGAACACGCTGGACATCATATCCTTAAAAAGCATGGAAACGTCGGACCCAAACATTCAGGAAAATAGGCTACAGGCTTATAGATGCATGAGCTTTTGAGGCATCACTCTGTTTTAGTTGTAAAGAGTCAAATAAAAGGTTATTATAAAAGATATTTTTCTGTAAATAAAGTTTATTTTGCACCATGATATGCTTTGATATGTGAACTATGCTACTATAACCCTGGTTCTAAATCTCAAGGTCCTCCAAGTCTAAAGTCTTTTAAAAGCTTTGACTCTTTTTCTTCCTGGATTCTAACCAACTTTCCTGCAACTACATCTTCAGCTTTGGTCTGATCTGACCTGAAAATCTTTCTTTAATCTTTCATTTGTTTCCCCTGTTGCAGTAAATATCATTTGATTCCTTTAGCTATAGCTTTTTAAAACCCCTTAAAACCTCTCTATCAGGATTCCTACCTTTTTCTACAGTCACCTTGGCTTCGCAAATAAAATACAAACTCCTCATATCTACTGCAGCACTTTTTCTCTATTTTGTTTATTTGTTGAGAGTTACATTCTATAACATGCGACAATATTAACTTCACAGTAGGAGGGGATCTAAACTCACCTGCAGAGACACAAACCGCCAGGAATACAACAAACAACCATCCGGGGCCCGAAAGAGTTTTGATTGGAGAGGGTGAGATCATGGCGTTAGTCTATGAGGGTAAAACACGAGGAAATATCCAGGATGCTTCCGTCTATGATCCAAAGTATCATGTCAAGCTACATTAGCAAGAGCTCAAAGGCATTCTAGTCTACAGTTAATAACCTACAGTACGTTTTGAGGGGAAAAGGACGCGACGCGAATGGCCGTTTGAAGACAGTAAAATGAAAGTAACACAAGGGAGTTGCCTATGACAAGACTCCCAAGTCTCCGCCTACAACATATATTTTTATGAAATTTAAAGACATTGTTATCAAACTGACTCTTATTTTCAAATACAAACTCAATAGCGCGTGTATGATGTTACAAAAAAAAGTTTTATTTTGCCGTTTAAACTTGATTGAGAATTGTTAAATATAGATTTTTTTAAGTCAGAAAGGTGAATTGTCCGCCATCTAGTGTTCAAGGGTTGGTACTGCAGCCAGGTTTGACGTCAACGTCTTAAATTGCACGTTCAGTGATGATAGAAAATACTTAAAATAACCAAATAACAATAGTAAATGAAAATGCTAAATAGCTTTTTATGTAAGTGATTAATATAAAAAATGATACAGGCGGAGACGGTTGACCTGCTTTGCTGCGTCATCTGAAAACGAATACAAAAAAAGACGCAAAAATGAATGGTTTCAAATGATAGCAGTTTATTATAAAATGCAGAAATAATAATGTAAAAACATGCATTCCTTAAAATGATGCAAAAATAATATATTTTATTCAGGTTTTCTACTTAATTCGTTGTTTGATAGAAATAATTTTTTTGATTTATTTATTAAAACAAGCCTTCTTTCCGTTCCTCAATGTGTAAAGTATATATACATATACATATATGTATATATATATATATAGATATATTTGTGCAGGCACTTTAGCATAAGTACTTTAAATCCTCAAAATCACACTTTTTATAAATCTAAATACATTTACGAATAAAACAATTAATAAATTTATAAAATTAACCAATCAGCAATAATGATCACTGCTTATCTTTTAAGCATTATTTAAGTATTAGTGAAATTTAAATAACTATACAAATATTTTACTCTTTGCTTTAGATACCTTTTAACAGGGTTTTTAGAAATCATCAAACATATTAAAAAATGTAAATCCAATTTCTATTTGTTACACAGTAAATTGCCTGCAAATCTTGCATTCACAATAATATATATTTTTTTAGCTCAGAACTCAATCCATCAAATATAGTAAAATATAGTAAATCATGAATACAACAGGTTGAAGTAGAGTATTTAGCAAAACTCTAATGTCAAATCTTTCATCATGTTAAATCATTATGCAATGTGACAGAAATTTGAAATGTTTGTTTGGAGATACCCTAAAGCATGATTCATTTAAGAGGTTCCAGCTGCAGCCACAGGCCTCCTTCTGCACGCAGGACAAGTTGTGGTAGACGTCGCACTGTCCCCGAGTTGCTCCTCCATTCAGGATTAACACCCACGGTCAGCCGAAACCTCAGCAGGGTTAAAGCTAAGACAACTCGAAGCTCAGCCATGGCAAATTTCTGGCCGATGCAGTTCCTGTGAGCGAACATGGATTCAATTAATCATCGATATATTTGGTTATTTTACATTCTTTATGTTTAGAGAGAAAAATAAACCTGGGGCCCGAAGAGAAGGGGACGAAGGCATGAGAAGAGTGACTCTGTATGTTTGTTGGGTCAAAACGCAGAGGATCAAACTCCTTTAAAACATATAAATCAAATTAGAGCAAAAGTTAAATTATGTTTTGTACATATATGTTTTTGTAATTTCTTACATGTGGATTGGTCCAAACTTCAGGGTTGTGGTGTGTCCCATAAATGCTGACCAAACAGATTACACCTTTATGGCAGAAAATAGACAGTTACAAACCATTATCTCACAAAATGGCTGCTTACATGATAGGAAAAAAAAAACTTGAGCTGCTCTCCTGTCAAGAGGAAATTTGTTCAAATCGAACACCTGTTGTGAAAAGCTCCCGGAAAAGCCAAGCTTCTCACCCTCTGGGACGGTGAGATCTCCTGGCAGCGTCATATCCTTGGTGTACTTCCTCGTTACAGCCTGGACCGGAGGGTGGAGTCTGAGGCTTTCTTTGATGCACATGGTGGTAAAAGGAAGGTTGGACAGATCCTCCCTTTAAAAGAAAATGTGAATCAGTGCAAAAATACCTAATAATAATAATAATAATAATACCCTCTGAATATTTCATATTTTATCTATATAGTTTAGGTTAAAGGTCATCGTCCAACTGGTGGGTGAACCTCTGCCCTAGTCTCACATCTTTTCAGTCTCCTAGAAGGTTTTCTTGTCCAACATTTCGCTCCATTTATCTACTTGTCATTCTTAAATAACTTTTCTGTCCCTGCTGAAGAAAAGCATGTTTCTAACTGTGAATGTTCTGGTTGGTTTTCTGATTAATCTTGTCCTGGCATGTTCAATATGGCGAACAACCCTGTCTTAGCAGGTTTGCATTCGTTCAAACCTCGTCCCATTTTCAGATAATGGAGCGAACAGTTCTTCATGACATGTTTAAAGCTTTGGAGAATACTTTAAAGCGTCTTGGGAACTTTCTCCCTGACCTGTCTGCTGTGTTCCTTGTTCTACATGTTTCTGTTTGTGATAAATCCCTCTAAAATTAACAGTGAAAAAGTCAAAGATCAGTTGGATTTATATTGTGTGCGTGTGTGTGTGGCTGGTAGTCTTTTTTCTCACCATTCTATTTCATGCCCATTCCGTCCCTTCACCAGCTCCATGATTTCCTGCCTGCACTTTTCCTGAAAGTGGGGATGTCGAGCTAAATTGTACAATGTCCAGCATATTGCACTTGCTGTCGTATCATGTCCTGTAGGGAAAACAAGTAAGACAAATTTAATTTGGACTAGCAAAAAAAAAATAAAGAATAATTTAATTTTTCTAGAAATCTATTCAGAAATGGGTCATATTAAGTCCCGTCTGCTCTAAAAATCTATCCTTTCCTGATTTACCAGCTTCTAATAGCTTCTATCTTCCTGACAAGCAGCTCATTTTACAAGCTTGTTTTATGCTTTCAGTATTAATAACAAACAAGGTCTGTGTTTATTTCTCCTCCCTTCTTTAGAACACTTCAGCCTTAAGATGAAGATCCGGAGTAAAAATTGAGACAAAAGTAATATATATTTTTGAATTATTTAATTTCATGATCATTTAGTCTGCTGAGGCTGTGTTATTGTAGTTCCCACGTTTGACCACAGAGGGCGGTGTTTAGCCAACATTACGTCTCACCTGCAAACATAAAAGTGTTGGCTTCCGCCTGTATTTCCTCATCTGTGAGTCCTTGGCCGTCTTCGTCCTGTATTAATATAAGTAAACTCTATGTACTCTTTTCATTATGTCGGGGGATAATTTGTTATCATTACCACCTTTGACAGAAGGATGATATCAACAAAATCTTTCTTTTTCTGTGCGGCTGCACTCGTTTGTGTCTCGGTCTCCCCCTGCTGGGCAATGAGAGCACGACGCTTCTGCACAACATCCCTTGTGAACCTGCAAGTTAAAACATTGGTGACAAAATAAACCTCCGATAGAAAAAAAAAAGAAAAATGTACAGAATTAAAGATTTGTGATAAAATATTGGAGATAATGTAATAGATGGTGGTGATCTTTAGCTATTTTTGCATATCATAAGTGTTGTAAAATGAATAAATAGAGTTTTAGCTGTAATGTTATAGGCTACTATAATTTGATGGAAAATTTACAAAAAAAAAAGGCAGAAATTATAAAATCACATATTCAATTGTGATGATTACCTCTGTACCACAGCTAATGCTTGTCTGAATCTTTTTCCTTGTTGAGTTTTCCAGTAAATACAGTCCCAGTGGTGTAATATGCGAAAGCGGCGATCTATCACCAGGTCACTGAGCTCTACGATGGCAGACACATACTCACTGCTGGACCTATAAAGAAGATATTCTTCTTTAGAGACAAAATATAGAGCTGGAACAGGAAGTTTTAGTCGAAATACTCCTTACTCCTGACAGTTGCTCTGGTAGCTGAAGGCGCACTTCAATAAGCTGTCCAGTGTCATCAGAGTGACATGGTCAAACAACTCTATGTTGGTTGTTCCTTCTGCCACCAGGCGGTGCCATTTATTCTGGAGATTTAAAAAGAAGACATGGAAAAAGCTTTAAGGTTTTGAATGGTAATTGTTTTCCTTATGTGCCCCATAACCAGTAGTGGTTAGTCTTTGATCTGCTGATCATTATTTTTGGATATAAAGTTGTAACAAAACAAACAAACAAACACAAAATACAACAAAATTTGTAATTTTTTTATTTTCAAAAGTTCAAATTGTGTTCATTAATACTGAGTCCAGTAGAGCAAAGAAAGAAAGAAGACTCTGCACCAAACATGCTCCTTTCAGCATGTTGGGTTATAGCAGCTTCCTATATGGATGAACCTGATTCTCTCAGGAGGAAATATTTATGGCAAAACAGAAGGTTCTCAAATCATGTGGGCCACATAAGGAAAAAAGTTGTTTCAAAGCATTTAGTGGAGGCTTTAAATCTACATATAAAAACTACATGTAGTTGTCTAATTATGGAACAATATTTACTGTAGCTACTGTCTGTACTGAGGAGTCACCAAATGGAAATGCAAAAAGAATAAAGTTTTCTGAATAATTTGATGTAGAAATATGTTTTCTTACAAGCATGGTGTTAGTCGAGGAGTTAAATGTCACAATATAGTTTTTAAGGATGTCGAAATGAAAAGCTGGAGTCAACAGCCGCCTCTTGCGAAGCCATTCTTCTTTGCTGCTAATCAACAAACTGTTTCCTGTAACAAAAAAGCAGCAGGTTGAACTAAATTAGAGTCTGAAAATAAGTGGCTTGCCAAACAGAAAAAGAAAAATAACTTTCATTCACATATATTTTGGTCATGCAGCAATACTTTTCAGAAATTAAATCAGAACTAAATGAATGATCTGGCTCACCCAGCCATGGACGCAGATGGCCGTAGATAAGCTCATCCTTCACCGTGATGTTGGCTTCAGCCACGATGGGACGGAACAAGAGTATCAGTGTTTGTTTTGGATGTTGTGAAATAATCTCTGTGTTTTGGGTTGTTTTCGTTCCTACCGGAGGCCATCAGCAGGGGCTTCACGTAGTCAGGGTGGAAGACTCTGACCAGGTGATAAAAAGGTCCAAGGAACCAGCAGCAGGAGTGCTTATAGGTCTGCACCAATTCGTCCACCTGTTGGAGACCCTCCTCTGAACTCTGCATCTGAGGTGTCAATATATTTGAGTTAGCTGCAGATTTAAAAAAAAAAATAAAACCATGCAACTAAAGCTACACTCGGACCTTACCTGGCCAAGGTGACCTATCAGCCACGAATGTGTTTGTGGCTTATTGAAGCAGGACAATCTATGAGTGTACCAAACGTGACGAGCCAGCAGCCTCACCGTCCAGACTGCAACAACGGCCACCAGTCCTTTTCCCACCAATCGCAGGAGGAGAATGAATCCATTCCAGTTGAAAATCTGCAAAAGGACACTGTGAAGGAGAGCCATGGTGGTGGTTAGAATGAATATCCTCCAGGTGACCCGGGACAGGCTGATGTTGTTAATGTTGAAACGTGCAGAAACTGAACACTCCATCCACCGTTGCAATTATTTCATAAGAGTTGCTGTAATTGTTCTGGCCCCACTTCCTTTGCCTTTTTTCATCATTTTCACTTCATAAGACTTTTATGTTGAAGTATACTTGATGATTAAAAATGCTTTGTTTGTTGTAAAAAAAAACAAAAAAAAAAACACATTTAAATTACACACTTTAGTGATTTTCTTCTTGTTAAAGGTGCTCTACTCAGATGAAACTAACATGTAACTTTTTGCTCAACATGAAAAACTCCAAGTTAGATGAAAACGAACATTGCAAATCCTCCTGAACAGATCATCTTAGTGGTGAAATGTGGAGGTGGAAGCTTGATAATGGGGGGAAGCTTTTCATTATCAGGGGCAAAGAAGCTGTTCAGCACTGAAAAGAAAAATGAATGAGCATTAAATGCAGTGAGAATGGCTGTTAGATGTTACAGTACTGCAAAATGGTTTCAGTGGGAGCAAATTCATGTGGGAGGAAGGGGAAGTTTATGTTTACAGAAAATCCCCTCTGAATTCATTTGATTTGGGAGAACATAGAAGGCCAAAAATGTTCTTATTCAGTCACAAAAAGTAGATAAATAATGTAAAGATTTACAAAAAAAAAATTATACGTAGAGCAGTTCAGAAGAAAAATTTTCTCATTTCATCTCATTGTGTTGGTTTGTGGGTTTCCATATCTTTGCACAGATTATTGCACTACCAGCTGACCCCTGAACCCCTAACTAACCCTCCTCCCATGTCACCTGCTTCCTGCTCTTACTGTGCAAAGGAGCAAATCTTATTCCTCTGTGTCTTATGTTTCTTTTATTATTTTGAAATAATTTTCCTTAGAGATTGCTTATGCATCCCAGGACGTCTCCACCCATTGGGAGATTACTTCATACAGGAAAGAGGTTAAACTGTTCAGTGATGCCCTGAGGCAACAGACATACAAAAACAAAGACTTTGCATTTGGAAAAACACAAGTCGATTTCTTTAGTCGGATCTCCTGGTTTAACCATGTACATTATATGTTTTTCGCAAGTTTCTTCTGGTAAAAACTAATTTAAAAAAAGCTTTGTTAGCTTTTTATTTTTTAGCTGTGCATTCAGTCTGGTTTGGATTCATTTACTTTCAGGCAAAAGTTCACACCCACATTTAATTCACTTTGTATTTATTATGGATTTGACAAATAGAAAAAAATAACTAAAAAGTTATATTGGGTTGTTTTAAATAAAATTCATACAGAAGGTGTGAATACAAAATCTTTTAAGTAAATTCCAAAAATAATGTTAATGAAGAGATCTAACAAGGTACTTTATTCTCTGTTTTCCAGAATCCCCCCCAAAAAAATTAGGATTTAAAAACTGCTAAGCAGAGTCATAAAATCACATTTTTACAAAATAAACTCTTTCCTAAAATTTGGTTATCACTAGAGTTTACATCAAGGTAGTAGTTTTGGATTGTGAGGTTTTGGTAAGAAAGAAAACAAGCTTTACTCTCTAACTTCCAGCTTCTATGGATGGTTTAAAAGCATTTTCCAGATCTGAAATCTGTAAATTTAAACGTGTAAGTAATAATTGAACAAATGAATAAACGACCTATTTTATCCTATGTAAAATAACGCCCTTGCCTTGAATTTACTTTACTTCTTTTCCCCTTTGTAATTGAATAACAAATTACACTTCACCACAAATAATCTGTTGTAAAGTTGCTCATGTTGCCTTTAAATACGACAATATTTAAACTTTAAAGTTTAAAAGTTTAAAACGTAGTACCATCAGGATGTATGATTTTATCTAAATTTGTTTTTAACTGTTTAAATAATTAATTTCCCCTACATTTTTTTCAATTTCTTACTAAGTTGTTGTTTTTTCCGACGCAGTCCTGAAGGCCTCACAGTGATTGGCACCGATTGCAGCTGCGAAACACTAACTGGATCGTTCCCGAAAATTAGTTTGGAAAACGTTTGTTAGTTTATTTTGTACGGTTTTTGTGTAAAAAAAAGATAACTAGAAAACACGTGTTGCAGTTTTTAGATGTAATGTTCACCTCTGTCACTTTCAGGTAAGTTTTTTTTTTTTTTTTTTTTAATTCACCTATTTATGCTGTTTGACTGCTGGTGATGTTGGAAGCAGCGTGATAGAGAAATGTCTGATTTAGGGCAATGACCAGAATAAAGTTACTCAAGTATTTTACTTTTTTTTTTTTCTTTTACCCCGATCCTTGTTATTGCTCACATCTACAGGAATTACAATTACAATTGCAACTAAATTCATTTATTTTTTTAATTTTATCATCAACAAATAGGTTAACCTGTTCAGATATCTCCAGAATTAAAAAAATATATAAATTGGAATGATCAAAACGAATAGTCGCATGTATGGATTTAATAACTTATCAGTTTAATTATAAACAAATATTCATGTAATGTAAAATATGATGAGGGGATTATTGGAAATTATAGAAAAGCTTCACCCATAAGCTTGAACTGGTTTTCTTCTCCTGAAAGCATGAAAAACAAAATATTAACCTATAATTTTAAATGAAATGTTACAGGAAAATTCTTACTAATGTGATAGAGGTGTTTATGTATATAGCACAATTTAAAGTGCGTTACATGATACAATATAGTAGAAAAAAAAAAAGTAAAGATAAAAACAGGTAGTAAAAGGAAGAAACTAAACCAACATAAAAGCAGACCATTTTGTTCCTAATAAATAAAAACATCAAGATACAATTGGTCAAATAATAATTTTTTTTCTTCAAACATTTTTTATTCAAATAAACTTTTGCTTTTTTTCAGTTAAGATTCTGTTTTGGATATAAAAGTTTTTTCTTTTATAAACCCCAGATTATGATACTTCTATATTTACAGCATACAGCTTATTTAGATACATAGATTTTAGGAGGCTGACGTTTTTTAGGTAATTTTTTTACCCTGAAATCTAACACTGTCTAAATGAAATGAGCTTTGGAAAAAACGCTGATTCATTTCAAGGCCCAATATTGGCACTTGATAAAATGTATTTTATAGAAAAAATCCATAGATGATTTCTTTTTTTTGCAGGGTAAAAAGATTTTAGCTATCTAAACATACCTCAATTAAAAGCCTAAAATTCCAAAATATTATAAATCTTTATATGAATATTTAAGCAAAGTAGATTAAAGTGATGAATCATTTTTTCAAATTTTTTTTTCTTTTAAAGTCAAACAAAGATATGATCTGTGATTTAAATGACTGTTCTGTTTTGTTTTCAATCAATAAGCCAAAAACAGCCCCAAAAAAAGGAAGTTAAGACTGGCTTTTCTTTTTAACTGGTCAACCTTATTTTTTCTTTGTTCATTTTGCAGATTTTCAACAGAACTACAACAAAATGGCAGAAGGTCATGATGGTTTCCCCAAAAAAGAATTTGTAGAGCCTTCATCCACTCCTCTGTCATCCCGCCGCTGCAGCTACGCTCACTCTGGCGAATATCGTCTGCACTTTCACCTGAGGAATCATCACGCAGAGCAGGAGGAGGATGTCGACTCCTTGGACAGTCACCTAAACATGCAGTCAAACAAACTGCCTTCATCTGGTTGCTATGAGGAGCTGTTTTGTGCCAGTCAAGCCCCTATGCCCCTGGTTCCCCTAGCCGGGGCCTTAATGGCCTCCTCACAGCCGCAGAGCGACGTAGTGAAAGAAGGATATCTAGGGAAGCTGGAGCGGAGCCACAGAAGATATTTCGTCCTGAGAACTGGAAGTCACATCGGTCCCAGCAGACTCGAGTGGTACAAGAACCAGGAGAAGTTCAGTGCAGCGGAGAAATCTGCAGGGAAACCTTCTCTGTTTGGATCCAACAAGCAAGGGTTAGCTAAGAGGCATTATTCTGCTACACTTTATATAATTTGAAATAAAACTGATCAAATGTCTTCCTCATAGGGTCATTTATCTGCCTTGCTGTCTTGGTGTGAGTCGCAGTGGCAGTTCCCGTAAAGGCCACACGGTGGCACTGTACGACAAGGACCAGACCTTGGTGCTTGTGATGGAGGAGCAGCAGCAACAAGAAGACTGGTATCTGGCTGTAAAGAACTTGATGGAGGAAGGGCAGAAGGATGAGCAGCATGAAGAAGGGTTTGATGAAGAGGATGATGGATACTGTACTCTGCCGCCGGCAGCTTTCTTCAAAGAGGTGGGAGTAGATATTTCACGTAGAATAGTTCAGGTAACAGCAGTCCTTCAGAGTTAAGAATCGTAAATGGATCTCTTTCCAGATCTCATTGTCCAAAAGCTTCACTTTTTTTATCAACCCATCGGTCTGTGTGTCTATTAGTCATCAATTTATCTAAAATCTTTCCAATCTTCTAATCCATCCATCAATCCACCAATTCATTGGTCTGCAACCTGCAGCTCTTTTTAACTTCTACAATGACTCTTGATAGTGGCCTGAAATGATGTAAACAAGCATCCAATGTTGTATAACAATGAATACCAGCCTAAGAACTTTTTGAGTTTTTCCAAAAATGAATATTTGATTCTAATTTTTAGAACAGAATGAAATTAAAAGAACCGGAAATATGTTTTAAGTTCTACATTTCTTATCATTAGCTAGATTTGTGTGAATTTATTTTCACATCAAAAACTATCTTATGGAAAAAAAGATCATTCTTCATTTAAAAGAGATGACGTTTTATGTTCTTATTTTAAAAGCTAATAGACTATTGGTTGTTTTAAATGGCAACATGTTTCTTATATTAGATATTTAACAAAGAAATGAGGATCTGTCTTTTGTTTTTTAAATATTTGCAGCTCTAAACAATCTTTACTCAGTCAGATATGGGGCAAAATGGCTGCATGGATTTTAAAGGTTGCAAACCCTGCACCAATCTGTGTTTTTTTTAATCAGTAAAATCAATCATTAATTGTTCAATCTTTTCATATATTGATCTGTTCTTCCATCCAATCATAATCTGTTCTTCACATCAGTCTATGGCTTAAGTCTAAATATGAAATTGTCTACTAAGTAGTTGATAAGACTGCCAGTTTTAGTGCTTCAGAAGTGTGTATTTTGACCAGAAAGGTTTGAAGGATCTATGAACATCAACACTTTATTGGGTTTTCCTGCAAAAGAAGACATAAAAATTAATTGACAACAAAATGGGAAAAAACAAAGTATGTTTTCAATGTATTTTTGTATTTATTTCATTAAATAAACATCCCTTTAAAATGACATAATATTTAAACAACTAAAATCCACCATTTGTACCATAGTTGGACAGATTCTTAGTCACATGAAATAACTCCTCCTGCTTCCAGTCTTAGTTTACTGCTGCATCGTCCGACTTGTGCTCCTTTCGTCTTCGTCTAAGGTTTGGTCTGTCATGGTGAAGCCCAGAGGGCTGGGCTCTTCCAGACCGTTCACAGGAGAAAACCGACTCTGCCTCACGCCTTCAACACTCGTTTTTGTCCGACTGGGCTCGAACAATGACTTGCCATCAGTAACGATACCTTTGCTGAGCGTTCGCCGCTTTGGACACCTTGAAGGATATTTCTATTTGGAGCTTGGCAGGTTAGCGCCTCATGGTCCTGGAGAGATCTGGATGGAGGCAAGAGAAGAAGGTAATTAAAAACAAATCTTAAACAAAAAAAAAAAACAGCTTTAAAATAAACCTGTTACTTCAGCTTCTAATTTTTAATTGTTTAGGAGACCCGGCTATGGCCCAACAGATTCATGACGCAGTTCGGGAGGCTGTTCAAGCCCTAAGAGCTCTTCCAGACTTCAGCAGATCACCGACCTCCATTTATAATCAACAGCCGGCCGTTCTGGCCTCCAAACGCTGCAGACCCAAACAGAGGGACAGATCTCTTAAACCTCTGGTTCTGCACTCTAGATGCCCAGAGAACCAAACTAGCCCTGTGCAACATCACACAAGGCCTCAGAAACCAGACGACACCAAGTCTGAATCCTCTCAGAGCTTCAGCTCTAACCTCAGCCCTCCTAGACAGCAGCAGAGCCCCAAGCCAGAACCCAACAGCTGCTCAATGCAGAGCTGGGGCTCAGCTGAGAAAGAAGAGGGCCTCGGGTACATGATCATGTCGCCGACAGTCAGCCGCAGCTTATCGAAGTTATCTCAGCAGGATTATGTCGTCATGGAGAGTCCACAGAAACTCAACTGTCAGCCGGGATATTTTTCCTCTTCATCCTCTTCCCTTCACACATCATTCAGCAGGTAAATCAGTTACTTGGACTTTTGTATGAAAATAAAAAGTAAAGATGGTGACATCTAAACATGATGCAATTTCTGTCAATATACAATTTTCTTGAACTGAACTTAAACAACAAAACTGAATTAGTTTTCTACTCATTATTTAAACTGTTTTGGCAAAAACATTAATTCTTGGTAAAGCATTTGGACTCCCTTCCAACTAATAGTGTAGCATCCTTCCAGTGAGATGGTTCTCCAGTCTAACAGTCTCAGCCAGTCGACGGTGGACGTAAACGTGTGTTTCGGGTGTTTGGCTTGTAACAGGGTCCAGATCTGCACCAGCTTAATTTTTTAGGGAAGGTGACGATATAAAAGGCTGTAAGAACCTGCTGCAGGTCCCCTGAAAACATTTTGGGCGTTTTGGAGACTTCTTTTAGCATTTTAATGTCCCTTTGGGATAAATAAAGTATTATTGAATCTTGTGGTTTATTTTGGCTTAGCTTGTTTGTAGAACGAGATGTTGGCAGGTGTTTAAAAAGCCTTTAACTTGCTCCAATGTGTAAATGACTTTCAATACATTTTAGCTCTTAAAATTGTCTTTCTGAAGGGCTCAGTCAGCTTTATGGGTCTCATCACTTGCATAATTTAGGTCATTATGTAGTAAATTTCATTAATAAAACTTCCATGTCCACAGCTCCACCTACGACGGCTTCTCTCCTCTAAATCCATCACGTCTTCAGACCAGTGAGATCAGTCAGACTTGTTGCTCTGGGGCTCCAGAAAATGTCCCATCACAAATGCAACCCAGCTGTAATCTTCAACCACATGTTGGTGTCCTGCAAGATCAGAACTCTGATAGGGCTGTGCTGATTCCTCCGTTTTCGTTGAGTGGATCAGGAATCAAAAAGCCTCCACAGTCTAGTACAAGCGTGGATACAGGCCAGTTTATTCCCCCTCAACCTGTACAGGATCAGTCTGCTGTCAGAAGATACTGGCTGCCAACATGTCTGCTTTCTTGCCTTCGAAAAGGTGAAGGATCCTGAGCGTTGGAGCTCATTTACTTATCTCAGTATTAAGAAGTGCTTATTTATTTAATTATATAGAGAAATGCTGTATTTAAATGCCATGTAAAGTGTTGGTTTACTAAAATAAAAAAGTAATTCCTCTTGCAAGTTGAAAATGTGGATGCAGCAGTTATGGTTGAAAAGAATGACTGCATCTATTGTTTCTACACAAATACACTTTCATAGAGCACAAATGTTGTGAGGATCACATGATTAAAAATTGCTGGGATTTTGACATCTTTGCATTTTTTGAGTGGTTTCAGTACCATAATGGAGAAAAAAATAAAGTTTCTTTGACAGTCTCTTTAGTTTTCTGTTTTCCATCTGTACAGTTTTTATTAACAGCATAAAACTGGATTCTTAATGGGCTCATTTTAATGCTGTGATATGAAAACTTGTTTTTTTTTTTTTTTTTAAACAAATGAGCATTTGGTACTATTCACCTAAAGTTTCAGTTTGAAGCTTTTTATTTTTTTTTATTTTTTTATTTTTTTTTTTGGATTGGACTCTTTTTAAAACAGATCCTTGGACGTCGGATTAAAAAAAATTAAGAGCTAACTATATATAAAGGTTTTTGCCTCAATGAGATGTTAGTTTATTGAAATAAAGACATGTATTATTCTTACATCAAAGCTAATTCTAAAATATAGAGCTTCAGTAGATCTGCTTTTCAATGTAGAATATGACTGGGAAGTTGAAGTATTTCCTGTAATTGAATTCAAAAAGGTAAACGCTTTTAGGGTTTTTCTTTCAAGTTATTAGATTGATCCTTTTAACCTTACAGATAAAATAAAAGGAAATCAGTTTCTATTAATGTTCTGTAATGCTTACTGCTCCATGTCCAGTGGATAGTTTTTAATGGATGGTAACGACAAAGTGTAGCTGAGTTAATTTAGTTTTTTTTATTATTTTTATTTTATGAACCTTCTCAAAACATTTTTATTTCTATTTTGTTGAATTAACATGTCTACTGATATTATATGGCTTTTATTTTTTGGTTCCTAATCTAAACATTGTTTTCAGGGGAACATTATTAGTGTTGCACAAAGGAATGTTCAGTGACGTAGCTGCAGCAGCCAGACAGAAGCTGCCTAACTGAGCTGCTGGTAAGGTGCGTGCTAAGGCTACCTCTTACTTTTAATAATGTTTATATTGTGA
>JAUZNJ010097459.1:0-21657 GCA_034780135.1 Jordanella pulchra
TGTATTTTCTCACATGAAATGAAACAAGGTAAAAGAACAAGCACCTAAAATGAACACATGGGTTTGATAAAGAACATAACTGTGTTAATTTAATGTTATACTCAACCAGCGTACTCTCTGAAGTTATTTATTGTTGCATTAAAAAGTGTAAATTGTCTGTTTTTTGGAGTCCATCTGGATATAAAAAGAGTCGGTGAATTTTTATATCATATTTTTATATTATATAACTGTGAAACACACAGTTCTTGCTAAGATCTCAGTCGTATTTTTTTCTTGACATTACTCCTGATCATCTAAATATCTAATGTTACTTTTTCTTATGGGCCTCTAACAATGAGCTTTGGAGTTTTTTTTTCTTTTTCTTACCTCAAGTTCCCCTTGAAAATTAGATTCTGGATCTCATTAAGTGTGGTAACAAAACACATTGCCTTCAGGACATTGGATAAAAGAAAACAATAGGTCATATATTTACAGCAATACATGGATTAATATGAGGCGATTTATGAAACTCAGATCAGTTCAATTATGCTGCTGTTTAAGAAACAAACCTTTTTTTATGTGATACATTAGTTGAAATATTCTTTTTTTTATTATCAGAATTTAGATTTTCAAGTGTCAGATGATGCAACTTCAATCAAATTAATACATTTTAATCAGTTCTTTTTACATATTTTAATAGGGGTGCCAAAACATTTGTCTGTTTGCATACTGAGAAATGTCCAATATGTGCCTGAATTGTTGTTTTTTGTGAAATAAACATCTCACAGAAATAAATAAAACAATACCTTGTTATTGTTGAAGATACAGCTTCTGGAATCAAACTTTAAGAAAAAGCATGGATGTTTAATTGAGAAGAAGTACAATAGGGAGTTTGAAATTTCATTAGGTATAAAGTACTGCAATCTAAAATGATTGGATGACAATATAATCAACTTCCAACCTGCACAGATAAAAAAGGTCACTAATTAAGACTTCTCAAACTGCTGTGTCCATTTTTTTAAGACCAGCCCTCAGTATGTATCAGGGTTTGATCTATGAAGCTTGATAAAAAGATTATCAAAAAGATTGAGAGGAAATGATTTCCCTTTTCCTGCCGTTTACACAGATCCAGCTTATCAAGGGAAGCGTCTCACCTTTGAACATGTCAAACCTTCAAAGTGGTTCAACTTATCAGGGATATTTAGTGTGAAAACAAAAAGACAAAGATGTTTTTGTTTGGCTTTTTTTGTTGATTTGCTCAGACTAACAGATTACTTGTTATTCCTATGATTTATTCTTGCAGCAGTGCTTTCTGAGAATGTTTGGGAATTTAGCTTGTCAAGATAGCAAGGCGAAGAAAGGTTTTTTGGAAGAAAACAAACATCCTCTTAGATTCCCTTTTTCTGCTTTTTAACTATTGTTGAGCGTATATATAAATGTGAACATATGTTTATTTGTCCACTAGAGCTTATCAATGCATGTGTGCAGCTATCAGAGTGGGCTCCTTAACTAAGTAACACAAGGAACCGTTTAGATATTGGAACCTAAATGAATGTTGTTTTTTGAATGTATGCATTAACATGAATGGATTCCAGCCACTTTACTGAGGCGTGTATTTTGAGATGCATGCATATTGCGTGTGCCAGTGTGAGTGCTGTGTCCATTTGATGGGAACAGAACTGACAGAAGGGTCAAACATACATGCACTATACCTCTTAACGTGTCCCTTTCCTGCTGAATCCTGAAAGGATGATGAGCTGTGACAGTTTGGATTAATGCAAAGATTTGTCTCTTTCTCAGGCTGCTGATCTACGGTCAGTACTGCAGCCACATGGAGAACGCCCAGAAGACACTGGATGAGCTCATAGCAACACGAGAGGATGTCAAAATAAAAGTGGAGGTAAGCTAGCTTTAGCTTTCTCTGTTGAACTGCTGGGCTGAGGGTAACATTAAGACTTCATTACTAAGTTTGTTTAGAGAAATCAAGCAGAATAAGCAGGTAGGATTCAATTCATTTGACTGATGATGTGTTCATCACTCTTGTTTTTTTATTTGTTTTTTTTTTTCAGAAACAAAATAATGACCAAACTTGTTTTTATTGAAATTATTTAAATTTTATCATGTGCATAAAACCGTAGATTGTAGCTTAGGAAATGTTTTAACTGCATATGTTGAGCTATTTATTGAGATATAATTGGAACCAGTAATATAGTCATCCTATATGGATGATTGTTAAGTCTTTCTGCACTTGAAATTATATCCCTGGTTGTTATGAATTTCTCTACATCTGGTTTAGTTTCATCTGTTTCTATAACTGTTGCACTTTGAAGTTGGGGGGGGTCTCGTTAGTTTTTAGAGGCAAAAAATACAATTGTTTTGTGATGTCTATGGCCTTACATTGCTTCATCATTGCCCCTTTTAATGCATCAACACAGATTTATCTACACTAATAAGTTTTAATGTTAAGTCAGTTAAAATACTTCAAAGTAAAATAAGATGATATGAAAGATCAGAGGCCTATAAAGTCTTTATAGGCCTCCTTTTCAATGTGTTTCAGGACAAATATTGAAAAAGTGTTTTCTTCTTAAGCACAAGAGAAAATAACATGTTGAATCCCGCTGTCTAGTTTAACCATGTTAAAATATGATGGGACAGAGAACAGGAGACGATTCAGCAAAATTAAAGGAGTATAAAATATGAAAATGCTAAAGTGTTTTTTAAGCATTATGTAGTTAATCTGCATTGAAGAGGCACAAATAGAGCAAATGAATATATCATATGTTTATACTAAATCTGGATGCTCAAAAGTGTTAAGATGGAATTCAATTGAATGCAAAGTTAATAAAGTTAATGAAAATTAACTTAAATGACCTGGTGGCATCGTTTAAATGAGCTCAGAGGATAATGTTAACGAGAAAACTGAAGCTGATGTTACTCTGTCCTGCTGACTGAAGTAAAGCAGCTTTAAACTGGAATGATGCTTGAAATCATTGTTCTGTCAACCTTTGTTACCTTTATGGAAACTTGCTGTCATTAATGCGTCGTGTCACAAAGACTTCACAGGCTGCAACGTTACTGCTAGTGAAACTGCAGCCCAATGAAAGGGCTGATGTTCAATCTAAAGGCTCCAGAATTCATGAAGAAAGCTTCAGATTATTCTAGAAGGCGAAGCAGTAACCAGGAGGGTAGCTGACTGCCACCAGTGCAGAGTTTGCTAAGGAATGGCAGCAAGTTGGTGAGCAGTGAGGGGGGAGACTTTGAAAGCTGTACCGGGGGCAATAACAGCAGCAAACGATCGACTTTTCATCCCAGAATAAAACAGACCAACATTCTGCTAGACTGTGTCACAAAGGACTGAGGGGAAGTTAGTCTTTTGTTTGTTTGTCTGTTTGTTTTTTAGATAAAGGTTGACCCTTTAAACTGTTGTGGATAAGAACCATAACTTTCCAGTGAGGGAAAAATTAATGCTGACTGTGAGGAATCCGGGGAACATTCGTGTGTAAAGCTGATTCTCATCTAAACTATACATATATATATATATATATATATATATATATATATATATATTCTGGATCCTACCAAGTGTCCTACCAAGAGCAACTTCACTGTCAACATGAAAACAAAGAGAGCAGGTGACAGCACCTGAAGTGTCGTTGCACTAATTTACAGTGAGATGAATTGGCAAAAACCTCACCTTCTGTTCATTAAATCTTCTCCTAAAACATATTTTTTCTCTCTGGCTTTTAACCCGGTTGGAGATTTGAGCTTTTGTGTTTCTTAATTGATTTTTGTATGGATCTGCTCTCAGGTTTACTAGTTTCATTATAATTGTAATATAAGTGCTACAGACAAAAAGTAGAGTTAAAAAAAACTGATAGTGAACAAAGCTTTCTCTCAAATACTTAATTTAATACTTGAAAAAGTGCTTTTAAAATAGTTAAATAATTATTATTTAGTTTGAGGCTATCAAAGAAAATTCTAACCTAAACACAAAAACCACTGAAGCTTTAAATTGTGTGAAAAGCTAGATTTTTTCCCCCGGTTTCTGATGGCATGGGCTGTAAAATGTGAAGCAGTGTAATTTTTCTGTGTTTTTGTTCAATGACCCTCTGAATTCTTTAGTTGAGAACAGAACTGTTGTGCAACAGTTGCATCAGCAGTCTTTGTCTGCAATGAAAGGCCTCGGGTGCTGTTGGCAACATAATGGGGTAGTGATCACAGCCTGGGTGACCCTGAGATCATCTCAGAGTAGGGCAGTTTTTAAACACCCTAAATCACTTAAAGTCTTTTTAAAACCCTTGTTGGGGAGGAGGGATAAGCTGCTGCTGTTAACACAACCTGTTGTGTGGCAACAACAGCTGCTCTATCTTTTGTCGTTTTGCAGATTAAATCAAATTTCATTTTATCGAAGGAATTTCTTAGTCAGCATCCGCACTTAAGTGTGTTCCCATTTCTGGCGTTAGCAGAAGAAAAAAACAAGCCTGGCTGTTGTTGTTGGGATGCAGCAATTTGTTATTGAACAATAAATGTATTCTTGAATGTGGAAAAAGAACAGTTCCCTGTTATGTAACATGATGACCACCCTGCTGTTCATGTTGCTGCTGTAGGAATGTACCATGAAGGTGCAGGAGGGGAAGTTCAAGCTGCAGGATCTCTTAGTGGTTCCCATGCAGAGGGTGCTCAAGTATCACCTACTCCTGAAGGTAAGTAGACCTGTTATGTCTGAAGGACCACAAGCAATTATCCACTTTACACAACTTAATCCTGGACATTCGAGTACAGAGATGACATATGGGCCTTAAATACCCGCAGCTTTTTCATTCTCTCTACTCCCAAATAGGATTTAAATGTATCTCTTTGAAGACAAAACAGAAGAAAATCTTCACATCTTCACTTCCAACTTTTGAATATCCAATTTTCACCCTCTGTCGGCTTCGAGCACAGTCCTAAAAAGGTTGAAGGCTCCTTGTGGAGGAAAGCAGCGGCGGTCAGATTGGATTTTGCAGTTTTTGGAGAAAAGCTTAAGGGTCGCAGTTTCACTTTAGAGGAGAATAAAGCTTGGATTTGTCAAAACATCACAAGAGAGATTTAACCTGCTACAGTTTGCCTGTGTGTCTGCTGCTACAGCTGGTTTTAGGTTTAGCACGTTTAGTATGATTTACAACAAATATAATAATTAGCAAAGCCATAAAAAAAGGTTAAGATAAAACAGATTTTAATCCATTTCAAAGATCTTTTTTCCAATTTCTAAAGGAATGTTCTATATGTAAGTAAAGGCTGGGAACTCATGCTCCTGACAGAGTTTTACAAAACCTTACAATTGTAAATGTTTCAACCGCAAAATCATTTAATAAATGTCACATTTTGGGATTTATTTAATAGAAACCATCGAGGTGAAACCTGCAGGTTTTTTGACCCCACCCCCCTTTAATGCCTTTTCTTACCACCACTCATTGTTTTTTTGCCAGCCAGCAAGGTCTCCATTGCTTACTCGAGTCACCGAGTCGTCCTCATTCACGGATAATCAACCGTCTGAGGTTATAGAGGGATATAGACTTACTGTATATTTTTAATTACAAGCACGCAACTCACAACAACCCAGTTTCATCCTCTGACCTGCTACTTTATGTGTATCTGTTCCATGAAATCAAAATAAAACCCCTGAAAGTTTATGGTTGTAATATCACTAAAGTTTAGAAACAGCTCCAGTGGGTGATTACTTTTATGAGATATGGTAGCCACTGGAAGCTAAGCCTGCCTTATGTTAGCATTTAGCAACAACCTATTCAATCCCAGGTGTTTGCTTACAAACAAGCAGTGAATGGTGATACTCATCATGTTTAATTCACTTTTATCTCCTGAATCACTCAAAAAAAGTGAAGTCATTTGACTGCAGGTGGATTTAGAAAGTGCTGTTTTTGTTTTTTCGTTTCTGTTTGTTGGTGTCGAATTCCTGTAGGAGCCACAGAAAGCCTCTGAGGTCAAATCAACTGTGCACTAATCAGATTAAACACACTCCATTTCACAGCCTGCCGCAACTTTGTAGGAGAACAGTGCAGCTCAACGCGCCCTCAGGGCATGCCAGATTGACAGGTCCTGTTTTTGTGTGGAGGGAAGTTTATGCAGGTCTAATCATGCCTGAGGCCATCACCTCTGTTATTGTGGAAAAGATATCATCACCGTAGAGTTCACTCTTTGTTTGTGCTGTGAATAGGTTGTTTATTTACTTTAGTCGCTCTGACTAAAGAGAAATCAGTACTTATATCTCTAATTTACTCAACATTGTATAAGCGTATTTTAACTGTATCACAAACAAAGGGTGCTTAACTTAAGCCTGTTATAAAAAACATGTACTTTGTGTATCTGGATAACGTTTGCAAGGAGAGCTTTTTATAGTGGTAAGAATTAAACAATGGCTGGTTTGTTTTTGTATTTTTGTCTTGTCTTAATAAAGCATTCAAAATCGGGTCATATCCTTATTGCTATAGTTTAAAAGGTACATAAAGTATGTCTGACTATGAAAATAGTACGACAATCGTGAAGAAATATGTTCTCTGCAGCTGCTTGTGTAAAGTTCCTGGTGCGTTCAGGTGCTGTACCCTGTCACCACGCCACAAACAGTCCATTTACCGAGACTTGAAGCTTAGAGCCCATGTGTTAAGGGACTTATTCATAATTCATATGTTAACTACACATAAGGGAGATAAATATAGCACATATTTTGCACAAGAGAGACAAAATACTGACTATATTCTGGAAAACCTCCTGTAAATTAAACCTTCACTCACACTTACACCATGCTAAAGAGGCTGCCTGTTCACAGTGCTTTATCTAACTATTCCGATTGGAAAATTGAGTGGAAGGGAAAACTGCTGTGGGGTTAGTGGTGATTAAATGGCACGGATGACAACATCATCTAGAGGAAAAAAAATGGCATTTAGGAAATAGTTTGCAGGAACTTGCTGAGGAACAGATTTCAGCTGAATAAAGAAATTTAAAAACCGCCACACACTTGAATGTCCTACATATGGGCTACAATTGTTGCATCTCTCGTGTGAAGTCACTCACGAGTGGGGATGACATCATCTTAAACACTAGGCTTATTTTTCTGGATGCCTCACCCATATTTCATATTACGATGAATCTCTTTCAGACGCAGGTGTTCCAACGCTGCCATGATGTAGGTTTAGCTGTAGCCGTACTTCTCAGGCTGTCTAAACTGTGCAATCTTCAGCCTCGAGTAAAATCCTGCTCTTAGCCAGATGCTTCCTCAGGTTAGAACTTGCTCCTGCAGCTGGTCATGCACATTGCATCACAACTATTGCAGCCATTGTGATCTGCATCGCATTTTGAAAAGTGGAGCCAGACTCTCAAGCTCCTTCTGTCGTAAGTGCAACACTGTATTCATGTGAAAAACCACCCAGTCTCCCACTCCTTCTATGTCACAATGATGTATTTAGGTACTGAAACGTGGTACCGTTTGATTTTATGTGAAAATGTTCTCTGTGATAGCGAAGGAATTTCAGTACCCATCCTTGCTCGACCTGCCTGAGCAAAGGAGAGGGACTGGACTGTATTAAAGAGCCTAAAATTTCATGTCAGGTATAAACACGCTGAAACTAAGTGGATCGAGGTTCAGGTGGGAGGCTGCTACAGTCGGTGATGATTAGGGGTCATCAGCTGGTGTTTTATCGAGATAGAAGTCAGTAGAGCTGCTTACCAGGAAATGTTCAAGTTCCTCTGTTTCTCTTTGTTGACAGGAAGATGGTTTCACTACCGGTGGGACATTTTTTGCCCGTCTACAGTGCAAAAAGTAGCTTCAGCTTCACAGACTAATATACTGACGACATATTATTCTAATATCAAGAGGAACTGAGAGTAAATGATTGGAAATAAACACTATTTTATTCCTCAGTTTTTTTGTTTTTGTTTTTTTTTTTTATGAATCTACAAGTTTTTCAAACAGAATCACTGAATATAATTTAGTTTTTAGTGAAATACTAGTTTAGCGTGATCCACTTGTTTCAGTAAATGAGGGGTTGAGGGAGCAGCTTAGCTCTAAATAGCTTTGGACAGTTCAAGTAATGATCAATTTATGATACTTTACGAAACAAACCCACCAGGTTTTTCATCAGCAGAGACAACAGAGAGAGTTTAATCAGTTAGGTGAGAGTTGTTAACCTGAGGCGTGATGAAATCTATCCTCCCTTGATCCACACTTCCTGTGGAAAGCTGTAAATAGGGGGTTTCTTCAAGTCTGCCTTGTCTGAAAAAAACAGACTTCTGACATCTTGCTGAAACATCCATCAGTGCTTGTCCTCTGTGTGAGCTGATCGTACAGAGAAGCAGAAATGATCTCAGTAATCAGTGTCATATTTTCTTCTAGATGGGTTGTAGAGAATTTGCCTCTAAAGATGCTGGTTTTTCTAAGTTTGCTTCACGAACATATTAACAAGGTTGAAACCAGGTGGAATTATAGCATCGTTAATCACAAAAAATGTATTTTAGGACAATCTGCCTTTTCCTATTGGTCCATTTAAAAAAAAATGAAAGAAAAACAACTTGAAAATTGCTACAGAGTCTATTACCTTAAGAAATGTTGGATTTTAAGACTTTATTTTAAGGATTTAAGGATTTTAAGATTTTATTTTGTGATCATTAATTCTTCTTTAGATTTATTTTGGCTCTTTATGCTTGTTTAGGAAAGATTTTATATTTTGAGATATACACAGTTCACATGTTTCATAACACTGATCTGGATAACATGGGAATTAATTTGTATAATCTTGATTAACTTTCATTTATTTCTTAATCAACACCTTATTAATCTTAATTTCCTTCTCCTTCTCACCTGACACAGGGAATGCAGATTAAAATGAGCTAGAAGCTAATAGACTGTGCTGTGAATCTGTGCTGTATTAAGAGTTTAGTGTTTCTTTTTCTCCTCATTGTTACTAATTCGATAGTTAAATATATGATCTTCAGTTGCATCAAGAAGTATTTTGGTGTTCAGTTTTCATAATGACATAAATTAAAAAAGAGCTGTGGGGATTTAGGTGATTATCTGCTTCCTCTTAGACATCATAAATTCAGTCATTATTAGTGTATTTAATCTAATTTCACATGGTTGTAATAAGGTCTAAGTTGCTTAAAAGCTTATAAACCACGATTCCATACAAAAGAATGTTAGGTCTTGTTTTCATTCAATGACAGCAAGATTTCTTAGAAGTGTTTTTCAACACTTGCTTTGTTCAGATTAAAGAGTTTGACTGTAAAGACAATGATATTATTGCAGAATGATCTGGTTTTACTTTGGTAGAAAATACAGGAAAAACATGAACCCTATTAAAAAAAACTGTTTTTATTCTTCTTCTCGAAAAAAAACGGCTGCTTTAACTACTTCTAAGGCAAGTCCTATTTCAGATAATCCTCTGTCATCCCAGTTTCAACTATGAGGTTATGTCATTGTGTCTTACTAGCATTTGCTGGTATGAAATTCTGCCAAAAATACCCCCCTTTTAGAGTATCAAGGTGTTGTGATTATGGCTTCATTCTGATATATTTGCTGAATTGTGGGCTGATCATTAACATAATGTTTATAGCATCAACTCTGAATCAGGTCATTTTTTTTCCATGTTGTTCCTCTGGGATGCCTGATATTTTTGTATTTTTATCATATTTTTGTAAAACACTTTGTGACCCTCCCTTGTCTTTGAAGGGTGCTGTATAAATAAAACTTTACTTGCTTATTTAGTCATAGTTAAGTCTTACTTTTGGTGGAGCTGTTATTAGATCACAGATTTAACGCCAAAGTTTCTTCCCATTGAAGGCTCTCACTCCTTTAAGTGTGCTTTCATTTTTAGCATTTTTGGCTCCTAAAAACAGTAATATGCACAAGAAAACAACAGGAGTTCCAACTATTAATGAGTGCACTAAAAGTGCTCAACTTCTCTTCTATGTAGAGATTCTGTACTTTTGACTTGAGAGCGGTAACCGCGGAAACCGACCAATTCCTAGAAACAAATCGTCGTCTGAAATGCACGTCTCCAACTGACAAGATCCAAAATGATTTACTGATAGAAGGCCTGGCTATAGAGATTAGAACAAGTTTTAGCAATGGAGCATAAAGATCTCAATGACTGAGCCCTGATTTTATTTTTTAAATATTTCATTTATTTCTCTAACATATCCTCAAATGTGATGAATTATGTCACACCTCTATCTCTAGTCCCAAAGTATCCAAGAGGAAATATTGGTTTTAAAGTCGTTTTTTTTATCTCATACCTACTTTAAAATATTTAAATCATTGCTTCACTCTGTGCAGCTGTTTACATTCATTCCTGCACTATATAGTGTTGTTAGACACTGATCCTGATTCACAGCTTTTCTTCTAAAACACTCTTTGAGTAATTGGTGTAACATCTGTTTCAGCCAATGTTGGTTATTTTAACATTTTAGTCCGTTAAGCACAACTGAGGAGATATTAACTGATGTTCATATTCATCTTATAGGGGATGTGGGGTAAAGAATCACTGTCAGGGGTGTGGTCATCCTTTTACAGCCCTTATAATATATTGATAAATATCAGTTATGAGCCATGAAAGTCATATAAATATTTCATATTCATATTCTGGACTTAGATCCTTGCTGGACCTGCTTGTACAGTAGTTCTAGTTATAATGAATGTGGCTGCCATGTTTAGTTTCCTATCAGCTGTACATCAACATTACATATGTAATCACAACATGGAGCAAGTATCCTTTTAGCAAACATTTACTAGTTGGAGATGTTTCAGTAATAATTCACCTTGTTATTCGCAGGAACTTTTGAGTCACTCGACTGACCGACCTGAGAAGCAACAACTCAGAGAAGCTCTGGAGGCCATGGAGGTTGTTTTTTTTTGTTGTTTTTTCTACAGCAGTTTTGTAACATAATGTCACTTTTTCCTCTCTTTAACTCAACTGTTCTGTCTTTGCTCTCACATCTTTAGGACCTGGCTATGTATATCAATGAAGTGAAGAGAGACAATGAGACTTTGAAAAAAATCAGTGAATTCCAAAGTTCAATAGAGAATCTTGTAAGTGTTTCGTTCTCCACTCTCGCTTCTTTGTGCTGCTAACAGCTGATCATTTCACATCTAAAGACCCATGATACATATAGATCAATATGCTTCTGTTTGTTTTATTGAGCTCCTTGTAGTTGCTTGAAGTATAAATACTGTGAAAAACATAGAAAAATAAAAGTTTGTAAGGTTGCCTGGCAGAACCAATATACAGTAGTAAGTGTCAATCAATCAAACAACCACTAAGCTGTAATTAACCAGGTTAATGTTTTCATGCTCCGTCAGAGTGATATAGCATGTTTGTATGATCTAAGCAGCAGGTCAAACTGGAGGAGTACGGCAGGCCAAAGATAGATGGAGAGTTGAAAGTGAGCTCCATTGTCAACAGAACAAAACAAGACCGGTAAGTTTGAATTTGGTCCTATAGGGGGTGGGCTTCCGATTACAATCAAGTATTAAAAAGATAGTAAATACATAATAGTTAAGTAACAATGTGATAAATGTAAAATATAATATCAAAAACTAATTACCATGTAATTCAGTTTAAGCAAGCTTGGAATAAGTTGTTAAAGAAGAATGTATGCTTCTTTTTCTTTTGAGTTATTGAGCGATAATTTGTTTATGACCATTTAATAACATTACAGGTAAATCCTGTCACAATAATTTGGTATAAACATGAAAAAAATCTGACAAAATATTACATAATTATTATGTAAATGATCATGTGACTGTAAAGAATTTAATGTATGTATCTACCATTGTCATTAGTTTGTAAATTCCTGTTGATTACCGTTTTTATTTACTCATTTGGGTTTTTTTATATTTGCAGATATATTTTCCTCTTTGACAAAGTGGTCATTGTTTGCAAGAGGAAAGGCTACAGCTATGAGCTAAAAGAGATTATTGAGCTCCAGTCGTACAAAATGTCAGACGACCCCACAAACAACAGAGACATGAAGAAGGTAAGAAAACTCATTTGTTTTTCTTTGCCTCTGAAATCAAAGCGAATCGAACAGTTTGTTCCACAGTTTAATCTCTGCGGCGATAGCTCTGCTAGTGCACACGATCAAACCGTCTGCATAATCATTACAAATGGTGTCCTTGAGCCGAAGGAGCTTGTTGATGATAATTTCAGATATGTATGAGTAATGCATTGAAGTGCCAATCGTACAATGTGCTCGTCCATGCTTGAACAATCATGTAAATGCAATGAAGGTCATTTAGGATTCATGGAAACATAGTTTAGTGCATTATGCCACCGGTCTAACATTGCTTTTCTTTTTTTTTGGTTTGTTTTTAATCTGCATGCCTCCATCCATGTTTGCATGTGTAACTGGGTCTTTCTCTGGTGTCTTTCTTTTTTTGCATGCCTACCAGTCAAGTGGAAAAATGGTAAGCCTAAGCGACCCCTTTTATTTGAACTCATCTCTTAATCGAGGCTTATTTTTAGTAGTGTTGTTCTTTGGGTGTAATGCTGTGATTTGCTGCTCTGTGATTTGCTCTCTAGCTTTTTGTTGCTCAGATGCATTGCTTAAAGCATGCAGGGGATTTAGTTTTTCCAGATCTGTACCGGGTGTCATCATACACAAAGCACATCAGTTTACATAAATGCGCTTTAATCACAAGCTTTTTTGTCCACTTCTTTTTGCCACTGCCATCCACGTGTCCCTCTGCCACCCCACCCCCCACACTCACCTTTTCTCTCCAGTGGTCTTATGGTTTCTACCTGATCCACCTGCAAGGGAAGCAGGGCTTCCAGTTCTTTTGTAAAACTGAAGACACAAAGAGGAAGTGGATGGAGCAGTTTGACATGGCTATGTAAGTATGACATCAATGTTACCTACTGCAATGGAATATGTCTAATATTTGTTTTTCTTCAAGCAGCTATTAGCCATGAGAAATTGCTCTAAATGATAACAAAGGAACAAAAGCAGTTTACAGAGACTCCCTGAAAGCAATTTTATTTTTATTAAAAGTCGGCCTTGCCTGATCAGTTTATGTTATGATGAACGTTTTATTTTTTCAGGTCCAACATTAAACCAGAGAGAGCTACAGCCAACCAGCACAACTTCCAAATGCACACGTTTGACAAGAACACCAACTGCCGAGCCTGCAAGAAGCTCCTAAGGTACGGCTTTTGGAAATGTGCTAAACTTAGGAGCAAACCATGGCATCAGTGTGCTTTACTCTGATTAGTTAAAGAAGAATTATAAACAGTTTTTTCTTTTTCTTTTCAAACATACTATGTTCTACTTAGCTGTACTGCTCCTTTTACTGTATTTGCTTTTCATAGGGATGATGCTCTTCTTAAATCCTTGGTTTATTCCACTAAATGATAAAGTTAAGCCTACCTGAGCCTCAGAAGTGTTAGCACTGTCCTCCATCTTTAAAATGCAATGGTACTCCAGGACCTGCAGCTTAGTAGAGCAAAGCCTCCGGCAGCTAAACTTAAATGTTCTCTGACTGAACTATGAACTGTGGTCAGTGTGATGTTGATCACAATCAGCTGAAAAGCAGTAACATTTGGTAATATTTTTATGTGTAACTCACACAGAACTTGAATGCAGAGATTTTAACTTTGAATCCAAAGACAAAACTTTTAAATTCTGTTTAATTCAGTTCAATTCGGTTTATTTATATAGCGGCGATTTAAAACACATCATCTTAAGGCGCTTGAAAGGTTTTTTTGCAAACACTTAAAGTGTTTTCTATGGATGCAGCAAGATGAAATTCTCCAGTTTGGTTCACAGGGTGAAAACAAGTCTTTACAGCCACATGTTCTGATTTATTAGCACCAAATACAGTAGATATTTCCTGGAATTTGTGCCCATAAAAGACAGTTTAAAGTTAAAGTCCAGTTTGCAGTTTAAATAAAAAACATTGGGAGGGGAGAAAACTACATATGTATATTTTCCTGGTTTTCCTTAGATAGAAAACTTTTTACTAATCTGATTGTGTTGTTTGACTGAATTGTCTTTGGAAAGTGCCTTGAGACGACATGTGTTGTGAATTGGCGCTATATAAATAAACTGAATTGAAATACATTGAATATTTTATCACCCACCATTTACATGATGATAGAGACAGCTAAATATTTCAGCCCAGTTTATTTGGATATTAATGCATATACCCACTGACCCAGTGCATGAAACCAACAAAATTACTTATCTAGATGGATGAGTAGAAGCAAGTAACTTAAATAATCTCATCCTTTTATACAGCTCGGTCATAAAAACCACAAACATCAGTTTCTTTCTGTAAATACATTCTTTAATAAAGGCCTTTCAGAGGAACTAAAGATTTCAGACTGAGGCAGAGGTCCTATCATTAACTACGACTGCCTACGTAATGTCTTTACCTAAATGCAGTTGAGAGATCTAAGGGATTTTTAGATTTTTACATGTGCTCTCCATCCAGTTAAAGTTTAAAATTTGAAGAACCTGACCCCAGAAGACCTGCAGCTGAATGTTAGCTAATGTTAGGAGGCTAATGTTAGCATCCTTCCAGGGTTGACATCAGTATAGAAGGAGAACCAAAGTATCCAGTATAGGGGGGAGTATGGCCTTTAATAACTGGTTTACTTCAGAACATCAATGATAAGTTAATTTGGGCTTGAAAACCAAAGTAAATAAACCATATCATCATATGGTGAACAGCACATAGAAAATTCGGAAACGCTCCAACTATAGAAGCAGAAAGTGTATTTTTAGACCCAACGTCCAAAACAGGCTCCTCGACTGCAGCGGGGGGGAAGACCCACCGCTGCCAAAGATCACCACTATCAACTTCTATTCCAGTAAGCCGGATCAGCACCGCTCAGTGTGTTGACCCGCACGTTTTCACGGCCTTCCTTGACCTAAATTCTCAGAACCGGTGGAGGCAGCAACCAGCTATCTAGATGCTAATTAGTGCTGCATCCCCGGTGGATCCTGTCATGATTTATGGGAATTGGTATTCCGTGTGGCAGCATTGCTATGCATGCAGTCTTAACGGTGGCTGTTATAGAAACACCTCTGGACCACAAGGGTCAAAGCTAAGCGAGTGTGCTATATGATTTGAAAGAATGACACAGGAGGAAATGATAAAAAGCAGCCATAGTTAGAAACTGGTGGAACAAGCCGGAGACAGGTGTAACAGTTTTTTTTGTTGTTGTTGTTTTTACAATAAACTTACATCTATCTCTTAAAATCTTAAAATTTTCACAATCTGCATCTTAATGACGAAGGTCAGATGCTGCAACTGACCCCTGGGGGCCATTACAACATGAAACAACTACAATGTTTATTATATTTATCTGTTTTATTATTTTTTACTACAAATATATCATACCGGTGTTATTTTATCAGCTTTGATCAAGTGACTGTTATATATTTGAATAGATGAGTAGACCTTGCGTATAAATATTGAATAAATAAACTGATGCAGGGTAACGCTGACATGGGAAGAATGAGGCAAATGTATTAATGTATATTCATCATACAAAATTTAACACTGAGAAAACTGCTTGCAATAAAATAAATAAAAAAGCACAACTTTTAAAAAAGATGCAACTATATTTTATACCTAACTATAAGTTTAACAATAATGCCACCCAAATGACATATTTGACAGTTTTATTTGGATATATTTATAATTTTGTGTAACAAAACATCCTTGCATAGTCTATAAAGAAAATATTTTTCCCAATAAATCCCTAAGCAACTCTTTAATCTGTTTGCTTTTTCTCTAATTAAAAACAAGTCTAGCTTGTTTCTAATTAGAGAAAATGACTTGTTGTGACCATCCCCTGTTGCAGCTAGGTCCCTAATGCTGGGGGTTAAGAGATACTTCCTGTTTGCATTAAAGCTCTAAAAGTTTCTCATTTTCTGTGTGTGTTTGTGTTTTTTTTTTTTTTTTTCCTCCAGGGGCACTTTCTATCAGGGCTACTACTGCTCTCGCTGTGGAACAGGAGCTCACAAAGAGTGCCTGGAAGTGATCACCATCTGTAAAATCAGTAGGTGTTTTCCTCCTAACAGCATCTGTTTTTTACGCTTGAAGTTTATGAAGATGAGGGCTGCTTTTCTGAAAGCCTTCTGACTGAAACTATGTGGCAATAGTAGCATCAGTGCTGTGTATGATAACAGTAGTCAGCAGCTTAAATTACAGTTCCTCTCCCAATGATTTGCACCTCTGGGAATACATTCAAAGGCATAAAGGTATCTTTTATAGCAAAGAATCCCTTTTAGAAGGTCTGCTATCTTCTCCAATTAGATATAACAGAGTCGGAGGTTCCTTTGAGCGTCCATCTTCATACTTTTTTTTCCCAGGTTCTCTTAAAGAGTAACATCTTGGGACAAAGATAGACATGGATTGGTGTTAGATTTGTGTCCTGTCATTTATTTTGCTTATGTTACATATTTATCTTGTTGAGTACTTAATTGGTATTTAAAATGAGTTGATGATGTCAAACAATCTAACAGGACTCCAAGGGTACTTGGGGAAAAAAAACAAAACAAAACAAGCCCACAGCATGAAAGATCCTTTGCTGTGAATAACAGTTGGAACAAGGCGGTTGTCTACATACCCATCCTTTGTTGTACTCCATACCCAGTCACTGTTTAAATCCTTAAAAGCTCAGTTTTAGTGTCATCGGAACAGAACAGATGGTTCTAGTTAAAGTTCAAATAAAGTTTAGAATAATTTTCACAAGTTTCTATTTGTAGCTATGATATAACACTCATGACACTATGCTGTTTATTAAATATCGCAGGATTTTAAGAGAAAACAGCCCAACAGCATCACTAAACCTTAACTTAACTCAAAAGCAGCCTGAAGATGTTTTTTTAACCACATATTTAACTATTTTTTCACATCAGACCCATTATCTGAATGACATAGCTCCGTTTTAATATCATATGATAAAAGTGCAGAGGTTTTTTAGTTGACTTTGTACAGCTTTGAGAAGAAGTATTCAGGATCAACTAATATGAAACGCGACATTTGTAGCTTTGAATTATCTGCAGTGTCACCATTTACTGGCATTTTTACATGGATGTAGGACAAACAAACAAACATAAAATTAATAGGTACCATTAAAATGATAAAAAAACGCCAGCAGTTATAGCTCCATTTAATGTCACTATAGAGTTTAGCAACATGTACACAGTTAGATGTGTGAGGATATAAAAAAGAACAAGCTTTCTCCTGCCATGCCTCAAATATTGAATTCTCTCGTAATCTTTGTTATGGAAACTGGGAAAAAAAAAACCAAGATATTTCTTATTGTAGGTTATAAACTTCAGGGAATATCTGTAATCAAATTATAGATAGGATTTTATGCACTTTTATTTCTGTGAATTTATGCAGCTGCAATAAAGGTGGATTTCTTTAAGGTGTTTTACACATTTTTACCAGAAGTGCTAAAACTTTGACAAGGTTCTGTGTTTTGCAAGCTAAACATGCCATCAAGGAGCTCTGTCCTGGTTCCATGTTGCTCCAAACAGCAGGACAAAAAGAGCAGGAAGGTGGGATTAATTTATTGTGTCGTTGGGTTTTGGTACCAAAGAGGGAAGCAGCAACTGGGAGTCAGGATGAATCATGGGAAAGCAATTTCCTACCCCATGGGGGGTTTTCATACGGTACTTGGTTTAGAAGGAGTGGTTTACATCCTTTCTGCATAGTAACTCATTACAATAAAGGAAATTGTAATCATTTTGAGAAATTATATCTATCTAAAAGTTTACTTACCATGTTATTTATTAATAAATCCTAAAAAATGTCATATATTCATCCCCGTGTGTGAGCATATTTATTTTATCCAACTGCTTTGCACATTCTCATCTCGTTTCCAGTTAGATTAATGTTTTCTTTGCCTTTAGGGGGAATCACAACCCAAAAAATGGCCCAAAGATTTCGCCAGCTTTAGTTTATATCATCACTAAAATCATTGGCTAAATCCCATTTCAGTTTGTTTAGAGACACCAAAGCTTTGAGGGATGTTTGCCAAGGTAAAGATAATCAAACAGAGCTATGAGGACAAATATTGAACAATCTCTGCCTCTACTCATGTCATCATGACACACAAACATTTTAGTTGTGTCATTAGAAAACATGTGTTATCAATTTGTTGATTTATTGTTTTTTTAATTTGCAATATGTTTTCTATTTGCTTTCCAGATCCTCATGACATGGTGAGTAGACTAAACATACAACTATCACCTCAGCTAGAGTTAAAAACATATTTGAAATCAGTAATAAGTATCTGATTATCCATTTGTGTCTGTTTTACAGGAGCCTGGGATGTCTCCTGGTGAGCTTCTCTGAAACTCTCATAATGCTTGATCTGCTGATAAATGGCAGTTTGATGCAGCTATGGTCTTTTTTCAGCTCTCTGTCGCCATCTTCTGGGTAGTTCAAGTATAACCAAAGGAACTCATGCCATTTTTTCTTGAGTTAAATCAGATCCCATCCAGGATGTTAAGAGGCTCCCAAACAGAATGTCATTTTAGGAGTTAGTTTCAGTTAAAAAATGGGAACCATTATTTTTTTAGAGTGTAATAATGGTGTAATAATAAGCTTAAAAGAAATTTCATCCATCCATTTCATGGTGTAGACTAGGTGTAATAAACTTAATCATGGAAAGGACTCAAACCTTAAACATGGGCATCATCAATTATATTGTTTATTCATAAAACTAAATCAGCAGTGTTTTAGTCAGAAATAGAAAAGATAAACACCACCAGCTGGAGCACATCTTCTATTTAAAACAAGTTTTTTCTTTATAAAAGTATATATATGAGTAGGTAACATTTAGAAAAAGACATCTTTCTGTGTTGTTGTTTTTTGTTGTTGTTTTTTTTCTGTCTTTGGTTTTTAGTATTTTTTGTTTGAGGGCAATGCTTTCAATCATTTCTAGAGTTTGATTCTGATCTATGGAAGTTCTAAAGACTTCATAAACCCGTGGGATATGAAATTTAAGTGTTGTCACTGCTTTTTTATCCTTTTAGAAACCTAAACATTGGACCTTAAGTTTGATGTTTCTAATGTAAACTGTTTGTGCCTGATGATAACCATAATGAAGAAGTAAAAACCTCCATGTATTTCTGTAAATCAGTTTAAAAAGACAATGGAAAACCTTCAGGAAAACATTCGAAAAATTCAACTTGAAGTTATGATAAAAATTTTGAGGCTCATTCTATTAAAAAGGTGTGAGCCTACAAAATGCTTTGTGGATTGTTATGTGATGTTCTCCAGAGCCACAAACCAACCGGGCTCTTAGCCTTTTCTGATAAGTCTAGATTTCTTTTACATCTCATGGATGGTTGGGTGGGTGGGTGTAGCTTCCGTGACTAAACATATGGTGCCAGGTGCACTCTGGGAAAAAGGAAAGCCTGGGGTGGTGTACAGCTAGAAAATCCAGAGTTCAGTCATCCATGTAGAGACATGTATGCCCCACCAGGAGGATAGCAGATCATGTTCAGCAGTTCATAGTAACTGTATTCCCTGAAGCCTCTTGATTACCTAGATCTCAATCTAAACAGTCGACCATGACGTGTTTAATTGGTGATTTGCAATCAGGAGGGCCCCACCTTTACAACCTTCAGGACTTATCTGTGTGGGATACAACAGCAAAACCTGTAGAGTAGAGGTGCACCGATTACAGGTTTCTGGCCGATCACAGATTCCTGATCTTTAAAAAGCCTGACAAGCCGATTTTGATCAATGTTGATTATTTTAAATAACAGACACTCTCAGTTGTTATAAGGTTACAAAACCCTTTAAATATTGCAGTCTTATCTATCTGAAAGGCCTTAATCAGTACCCATGAAATGATAAAGACTTCTGAAATTACTGTTCTTAAATAGAAATCAAAGAGATTATAGAGATTCAGATCTTTGCAGACGTAGATAAGATCTGTGGAAACGATCAGGTTCACATCTAATTATCGGCCGATCACTGATCTCCCAAAATGAAGGAAATCATAGCTGATAACTCGACCGGCCAATCAATCGGTGCATCCCTACTGTAGAGTGTAGATCCAGCTATGCGTCCACTGCTCAGGGATGTTTTCTTTAAAGCACAAAGAGTTGGTTATAACATAAAGCCTAATACAGATTATTCTGCAACTAAATAGAACCAACAGTTATGACTAAAGTGTGTATATTTATTTGCAAGCTGGTGGTGTTTAAAATGGAAGCTAAATTCCTTGTTTGTATCCAGGCCAATAAAATGATTTGTTTTTATTACTATTTACCCACAAAGTTATAGCGACCGACTAGTTTTTTTTAACAATTTGATATGAAAACAAACATAATCAAATAAAAGTAATAGTTGACCTAGATGTTCCATGACCTACATGGAGTAATGTCCTTTTACACATAAACCGAAATTTAACGCTGTTTCGAGACTGTGTCCTCCTTTCTCTTTGCCTTTAACAGGACTGTTGCTTTTTTCTTCTTTTCTTTTCTTTTCTTTTCTTCTTCTTTGTCTAGGTCCAAAGATGGTGGCTGTGAGGAACTACCACGGCACACCAACACCTCCAGGGAAGATGCCGTTATGTTTCCAAACAGGAGACTTCATTGAGCTTCTGAAGGGCGATCCAGACACCCCATGGTGGGAGGTACGGCAGCCAGTCACTTTACAACTAGTGCACAGACCATAAGATTTATGTAATGAAAACAAGTCATTCTGGGAAATCTGTGTGAGGAAAAAGATCTTAGTTTTATACCTTACAGTCTTCATTTTTCACAGAAAAACTTGCAGCCCAATATTTTAAGGCCAACTCAACATGTAGAAATTAACATTGCTTTAAAGTGCATGAAAGTGTGCGTAATTCACACAAGCTGTTGATCTGTTGTGAAAATGAGCTACAGCAAGTCAAACTTTTACAAAAGAGACATAATGGCACCCAAAAACACTGAAATATAACAACATTCAGTTTTATTTAACACAAGGAGCATCAGTCGTGATATTTTTTGATGGGTTTGAGCTTTTGTGATTAAATCTTAATGATTAATCTAAATTATATTCAGCCTCAAACAATAATCTAACACACCTTGCAAATAACGGAAGCAAGTCAAGACCAATGTAAACTATAAGTGTTCCTTTTTTTGTAAACTGTATTAATTCCAGCAGATTTATTTCTAAATAAGTCAAGTTTGATTATTCATCAGGTTGAATAGCTGTAGACAATCACACATGTTTATAGATAGAAGCATACAGCTGTGAGTAATTATGGCTGGATAGCAGCTTCGGCTCTGCTGGAGGACATCACCAATGGAAGAATGAGAACGATGGCTAGTTTACCCCCCAATGAGGATGTGTTCAGAGATCTTAGTGACCTGCTGGTGGCTGAAGACACTCGGAGGAACTGTGTGTCACCAGTGCTGGTTCAACTTCTCAATGCTGCGCTCTGTGTAGCCGGAGTGCTTGGAGATATTTGACAGTTCTGGTATTTAAAAGCCATCCCTGACCCCCAGATTCCACATCCTCCGCTACACCTCACTGACGTACGTCTGCGTCCACGTCAGCTTCTCCACCCGTCACCGTCAAAATATGGAGTCATAGATAGATAGATAGATAGATAGATAGATAGATAGATAGATAGATAGATAGATAGATAGATAGATAGATAGATA
>JAUZNJ010097470.1:0-21657 GCA_034780135.1 Jordanella pulchra
AACAGAAAAAGGAGAAAAATATAAGAGAGGAGAGCCAAGGAACCGGAGGGGAGGCAGTAAAGTGGTGATAAATACAGCTGGTAGACAGAAACATTACGAGCTAATTACACTCATTCAATCAGTCACCGCTGCAGCTGATGGTGAGCAGTCTTCTCACCATTTAAGTGTGCAGAGGTGGGGGTCACCCTGCATCTCTTGAAGAAAGCCTCGGTGTCTGGGTCCACCACGAGCAGCCGGGTCACGTCTCCGCCCGCTTTAATGGCGGCAACGACCTCTGAATGCGTCTTCCCTTCCACAGATACACTGTTTACCTGAAGAAGATAAGAAAAAAGGATCATTTTAGATCTCTTTACTCTGAGGAATAAGTCCTGCTTCTTTTTATCCCTACATGTTTGTTCTCACACAGTTAATCACTGTCAGGACTTCTTTTCTCAACATTATCAAGCCAGGATATCCTGTATCCACACACACACAGAGGTCCTGCATGCATTCCTTCATTTATTCACTCTCTTCTTGGTTCCCCCTGAAGAACTGCACGATCATCACGTTTTAGCTTGGAGATCAGATGATTATTATTTCGGTATAAATCTCCATGGGAAAGCATGTGAAAAATGTCTCGAATCATGTGTGTGCGGTTGAGTCTTTAGGTCACAGGGTGGACCTCCACCACTGAGCTCAGAGCTACGGAGGAAGCTGGACAATAGCTGCTTGGCCAGTGAGAGTGGCAACAATGGCTGCCTGCTCCTCACAAAGCCCCTCCGTCCTCAGTGGGTGGCGTGGCCGTCTGGGGCCCTCGCAGGGAGTGGAAACTAACTCAAGACCATTTAATCCTGCTGTTCTTCCTTTCATTATCTTTACCGTATTGTTTCTTTTCTTTTTTTTCTTTTCCAAGGAGCCTTGCACCGGAACATCCCTCAGAATTAACCCTGGAAGTGGGACAAATCACATCGCTTCTCTTGCAATATTGTCTTTTTTTTTTATCTATTTACCTTTTTATCTCCCATTCAAAATGTTCTGATGTTCAGTTTCTAGGTCTAGAGTTTTCCAGAAGCTTCCTGATTTTTAAGCATTTTAAACACAACATGAACTCAGGTCTCAGTGTACGCAGATAATGAATCGGATTAATCGATTATTGAAATAATCGTCAACTAATTTAGTAATCGATTAATCGTTATTTGGAGTATAGAGACCTTTACCTGACAGATCACCTCACTTAGAGCAGAATTTATACTAAAATTGTAAAAAAAATATGTTTAAATACTTTGTACTTAAGATTAAATAAATGTTTTCATCCGTCGATATGCTTCATCCAGAACTTCTCAGATGGAAATGTTTTACTTTCACCTGGTTTAATTCTGTCAAAAATCTTCAGGAATCTTTTGCCATCTGATTATTAATCGATTAATCAAAAAAAAATAATCAACAGATGAAAGGAATAGCAAAATAATAGTTTGTTGCAGCCCTAGCAGTATATTTAATGAGCTCTGGAAACTGCATACTGTCATATGTTTACATATGCATTTACAGATTACCCCCGCACCATAATGCTGCTACCCCCATAATTCAAGGTTGAGGCGATGTTCATAAGCTTTTCTTGTTTTTTTTTTTTTTCAACTATAACACCTGTGGTCAAAAACGTAAACTTCAGCTGGATTAGAAACTGTCTCCAAAGATTTTGTCGCTGAGTGAATTTTCAAGCTGTAACCTGGATTCTTTACATTGCTTTTTCAGTAATGGCTTCTTCCTCTCTGAGCGGCTTTTCAACCCATATTGATGCAGGACACATTTCTTTATGGATGATAAACTCTTTTACCAGCAACCATCAGCGCATTAATGAGTTTTCTTTCTGGTGTCGATGCACATATTTCACGCCAAGACCTTCTCTCCTTTTTTTCCTTATAAGAACTGAACTATTGTTTGGAAAAAAAAAAAAACGCACACAGTTACTGGAAAACAAAGCAGATCTGAGGTTTTTCACTTCAACTGCTCAAAAATCACATCTGTCCAGTGATATCAGTCATTGAAACGCTGACTCAGTTTCATTTTTTATGCTTCACTGCAGCTAGTTTTCCATGCTGCCTCTTCTGCTTTATGTTTAAGACTCTACACAATATCTAGAAGCCTTGTTTAAAATTTCAAAATGACATTTTATTAATCTTTGCTTCAGTTGAGAACAATTAATGCTGGTAAATAAAAACTACAGAAATTCATGTCCACAGGTGAAGCTGATGGATCACAGCTAGTAGGGAATAGAAAAGGCTTTCAATCTTAAAAACCACAGTAGGTGAGGCCTGAATACACAATACACACAATTCTTCTCTATTTTTGTCTAAGAGAGGCTGACGAGAGCGGAAATATGCAAGACTAATCAGGATACGCCTGTGGGAATATTTAGTCAACTCTAAAGTTTATTTCTATGAGAATACATCTGGATTCATCCCACCAGACATCCTCTTAGTTTTAATGATGCCTAATAACGTCTCCATTTATTATCTGTGGCCGTTTACAGCACTGTGAACTTCAAAGGACTCCAGCCTTTTAAAACTACCTCTACTATCCTGTCCTTAGGCTGCAGGCCGGCCCTCTCAGCTGGAGAGTCTTCGTCCACCGCTCTGATGTACTGGCCCGGCCGCGCCCGCTCGCTGTGCAGGTTGAAGCCATAACCGTTGGGGCCTCGCTGGATCACGCAGAGACGTGGCCGCAGCTCAATATGCACCTCCTGTAGAAGACACATGCGTTAGTGATCTGAGCAGCAGGAGAACAGCACCAGGTCAGTCCACTGAGAGAAACCAATAAAATACCTCCACCATGGGTGTCGGTTCAGAGAGCACCAGGGGCACAAAGATGACGGAGAGCTCCTGTGAGTCGTTTACCATGAATATAAAGCCGAGGGCGAACATGCAGCTGTCTGCTGCTGCATGCTGATGTGTTGTGCTCTGTATTTTCAACAATAAAGGGTAAACTTTAGCAGCCGTTTTAGGCCCACGTGACTCTGATTGCTCGCCAGGAAGGAAAGGGGGTCTGTGATTGGAGGTCTAAGGTTTTGTGGAGTATTTGTGAAGGGGGGCTCTAAGGAAAAGGGACCGGTTCCGGAGCGGCTCCGAGGAGGACAATGGGAGCTGGGCGTTGACCACTGGTCGCCTCTCCCATCCTTGACTAAACCAATCCTGCACTGGGATGGCAGGAAGAGTCGGAGCTGTATTGTCATCCAGGAAAAAAACAAAAAAAAACTCCAGTCTGATCCCATAACCTCCCTTCCGCTGTTAGGATTAAATCAGTTCTAAAGTTAGCTTTTTCTTTTTGGAGGGGCGGGTCTATAGTTGTGTCATCAAAGAGGACAGGGCAAAGAAACGAGCAAAAGGCGTAAGTAAGAGTGTATGAGAGTCAAGGTGAACTCCACCACACACCTGACCTAACACTCCCTCAGGCACCTAAGGGCGCCGGATGCAAGAGTTTGTCCTGTAATGTAGAAACCATTGAGCTTTTATCCCGTCACTGTTATGTAAACCAACTGTTCTGAGGTAACATCTTCTCCCAAATCCAAACTACTCCGTTCTTTACAAAGATCATAAAAATTCAAAAGTTAAACAAAAGTTGAAATGTTTAGAGGAAGACAGAGAAATGGTAAGAATAACCCGGAACAGTTCAAACACAGAAAGGGAAACCAACAAATACAACTGGAGGAACTTGAGAATGAAATCAGTTACAGACAAAAAACTGGCCACAACAGGCTTGTGTTTAATAAATACGGATGTCTGCGAGCCTTTTATGAAACCCAACAGCTGATAGAAACTGGAAAAATAAGGTTAGATTCCCTAAATAGAAAAGAAACATCAAATAAAGGGGAACCTAGTGGTCATAAAGGATCAGTTTTCTTCTTACGTCGCATAAAATTTTTTTAACAAAATTAGATATCAGACAAAAGTAGACTGAGTAAACAAAAAATACAGTTTTAAAAGAATGATTTCCTTTATCAATGCTTAAAAGCTACCCAAAACTACTTAGCCTTTGGTTAAGACATAAATGACCCCAAACATATATCATGAATTAACTTAATCTTTGTTTCAGTTTTGTAATATCTTATATCTAAGACAAATCTTTAACACAATTTGGTCTGAAACCGAACAACAAATTAAGAAAGTGGGGACAAGGATCTAAAATTTCTAGGAAATCTGTAATGCTAGTTATGCTAACTGCTAACATGAGACTGTGTTCAGTAGCTTTCCCCATTGATGTTTTTCTAATAATGAAAGCCGTTTGCAAAGAAATACAAACAGTTTACATAGTTTCATAAACGTGTTTTACAAATGTCTCTGTTTAATATGCTTTGCTTTCCATTGATTTGAACAGTCTTTTAAATGCTAAAATGTTCTTTAAAAAGGGCTATAGCTGATTAGCTTAAGAGATGTTTTTCCCTTTTTTAAATTTGGCATCTGTTTTATTATAAGTTAGGAAACTATTGACTTTTGTCCCTAAAAAGGAAAACTAGTTCTGAATCCATAATGTTTTTGTTTCTTTAATCACTGAATAAATATGCTCTGATTTAAAGAGTTTAATGTTAAAATGTTTTTTTTTTAGGTGCTTCACACGTATAAATGATTCATTAAGTCAGTTTTAAATAAGGTAAGGCAGAGTTTAGTTTCTATGCTCCTAAACTCTCATACCAGCTCCCTGAACACCTGATAGGTGGAAACATTTCAGTCATGAATGAACCATTGAAATGTGAAAAAGAAGATTAAATCCAAATTTGCATTTTTTGCAAGTGAAAAGATTTCTGTTTTATTGCTTGTCCTTCATTTTCATGCAAAGCACTTTAGATACCTCGTGTTTAAATAGCAGCAGATCCACTTGCCTTGAGTGCAGATAAGTCAAATTATAGAGTCAACTGCATTTAACACTTCATTTTGCATCAGTTGATTATTTTCTCCAGTTATTGATGTTCCCTAAATGTTACAAGAGGCCTCTGCGACATTTTAAAGCCATGTTTGACTCAGTAAAACCATGTCTCTTCTGAAACACTTGATTCACTGTTTGCTGACATCTGATCCTGTACATGCCAATCAGCCAAACCCTCTATTCCCAAGACAATGCGAGTACAGTATGGGTTTCACTGCATACACTTTTTGTTTTTATGCTGATTTCTCTTTCACATTAGGAAGTTGATCCAACAGACGGAAGCAGATTGAGGAAAGATGTGTCAACAGTTCCTGTGCTTCACTTCCTCTCTCTTAAGGGAAAGTCACAGTCCCTTTGAGTGTGTTCATTTAAAAAAAAAAAACATGCTTTAATTCTGGGAGGAACACTACACAAAGTCTGAAAGGACATCATTCGACTTTGATCTTTCATACAAATGCGGCAAATGCTGATATGCGAGACAAGATGTCAGGGATTATTTTCAAAGCTTCCTCAGAGATGCATGCGGTTGGGAATATGCTGTATTATTCTGTGTCACGTTACAAAAGGAAAATAAGGATTTTCACAGCATGTCTGTAGGCTTTGCATAACCAAGCAAACTCTGACTAAGCAACGCAAGTCGAGGATTCAGTCTGTTTTCCATTCACTAATCATATTCTTTCATACGATTTAGCATCTGGGAAGAAAGCTGAAACCCGTAAAATGTCAAGGATTGTGCAAACTCTACTGACCTGAACTAAAATTGGGCCTAGACAGCCAGCAAGATGTGCTCCGCTCAGTGTGATGGAGCTCCTTGCTGTTATCAGTCTCTTCTGAAGGACAGATCAAACTCAATTAGTTGGCATGTTTCCTCTGAAACTTATCTACTATTGTATATTTCGTACTTGGCATGTTAAAGCACGGAACAGCTGATGTTCGATAACATTTGCCAGCGCCTTGGATTCCCATCTCGGCTTATGTTTGCTCAGCAGATTCCACAGATTGCCGACCCTGGTGAAGATTCCTCGGCCCTCCACTCCCCAACGACACAGACCATACTCTGTTGTCCTTGCCAGGGAGCGTTGCATCGTCTCCCCAGTCACATGGGTTGTCTAAAGTCAGTCGGAGCGCTCACCAAGCACCTAGAGCCATGAGCCATCCAGAGCCATGGCTGTATTTCTCTGTCTGCTTTAAATATCTATTAACCCCTGAGGTTTTTAGGAGAAATTTCCGCCTCAAATTAAATTAAAACAAGTGCAGCTCCCCTAACTATAAATTGGAAATAAAAATGTTTGTATTTGTATGACAGAAAGGCGTTAAGGAATATTTTTAAAATGGAACCACTCTTGTAAAAGTCACCATGTCTGATTTATAGCTATATATGTCTGATTGCTAGACAGAAATTTGATTTTGGCACAGTACTGCCAAAAGTGGCCAAATTGTGCCAAATGCAGTTTTACCGTCATAAAAGGGATTCTGGCTAGATACTGATTTACACTGTTAATGACCGTCTGCATAAGACAAAAAGCCTTTGGTCTTAATATTTAGCAGTTGTTTCATTGAGCCGTGCGTAAAGTGAACTGTGCACAGCAGCTCTGGAATCTTTTACCCACAGAAAATGCTTATGTAACGCATGCAGATTACATCACCAGAAATTGTCATATAAGGAAGCGCTGAGCCATTATTGGAAAGTTAAGAGCCTCTAGTTTTGAATGATGCAGCCATTAGAGGCTGTGACCAAAAATGGTCACACCCCCTGTTGAAGAGTCCGACATGTCAGATGGAATTTTAAATCTAATCTTATTTTTTTAAAGAGCTGTAAAAACAAAAAAGTATTTGTCCACAATTAATGAATTAATTTGAAACATGTTTTAGAACACTTAAAACCCATTTTTGAAAGGCATACGCATGAAAAAAGATGCAATTGTTTTTTGGCCACCTGAACCTGAAGAGAAATGCATCAAGAGGTCAACTGTGGGACGATCATCTTTAAAAGACCAGTTTGGAACGTAAAAAACATTTTCTTACAATAAGAAAACAAAATCTGTTTTCCAGGCAGCCCTCCTATTACCTTTTCTGCTGCCTTTTCTCAGCTGCTTCAGTAACATAGCACGCTATGCTAAGCTGGAGCTGCAAAGACAACAACAATCCTGAGAATCTTCAAGTATACAGTTCTTTCCATGTGAGCTCTGATTACACAACTTGGTTTTATATGTCTATTCTTATGCATATTACAAAGTTTGAATGAAATTTATGATTGATATTTTTCATATAATTATATTCACCCATGCATATGTTTTTATAAACAGGTGGTTTTCAAACTGTTCTCTGCTGTATTTTCAGCTTGGTGAAAAACAAAGTGCCCTGAATGAGCATCGTCAGAGTCTGCATCCTTGTTTTTGTCTCAACAAGAAGATGAAGTTCCTCAGAAAACACTTCCTCCCAGCTGCAGTCAGAGCAGGAGAGGTTCATTACTCTATAGCCAGACATCCTTTCAACTACCACTGAATTGGTTATTGTCAGTTTTAGCTTTTTTACCTGGATCATAAGGTCAAAGTCCAAAGAAAACGAAGCAAAAACATAAAAAAAAACTTTTAATATGGTCTTTTTTTGCTTCAAACCCCTATAAAGGAGGAGAGGTATAACTTTTACATAAAGAAAAATAAGAATTACCAAAGGAAAACTCTATTCTACTTTTCTTATAATCTATTTCTAACACCAAATTATCCCTCTATGTGACAGCATCCTGACAAATAGATGAGCTATTTATGCTAATAGTTCTTTCACTCAGCAACTCAATGACAGCCAGAGGCAACTTTCCACACATAAAACGGAGGCATTTAGGCGTTAAAACAGGAAAGGCACAGCACAGTGGTTTTATTGTGTTAAACCTATACTTGTAATGTAACATGCATGGTTAGCACAGGCTTGGTAGCTTTTGCAAAGCCCAAAGCTAAGGAAAATATCAGCATAGTCCAGAATATACACAGGAACTACTGGTAATAATTCTAGTAGTGCTAAAGACAACTTCAAAAAGTGAACCCCGGTATCATGTTTAGTTTATATTTCAAATTCAGTTCTTATATCTTTTATAGGTCTTAAATAAAAGTAGGAATATAGATGAGTCAAAAGGAGCATTTTCAGGTCAAAGCTTTCTATAATAAAATATATATAATTTAATATATGGATTAAGAAAATTGCTCCAATGTAGCTGGGCCACCCCCTGCTCAGATGGTGCCCTGGGGGCAGGACACACAAAACTGGGCCCACTTTTAAATGCTTTACACTATCTTAGGGCAACAGGATTTATATTAATTTAAAAGAAAAGACACAAATCAAAACATAGATTAGGCGAAGGCCATTAGAGGTTTGTTTTCCATAACTAGCCAAATTTGAAGAACTAGAAGATGTATCTCAGTATATTATAATATCATATTACCATTATTATTATACCACTATCACTAACCATTTTTTACTATAACTATTATTCCTATTACCACGATACTTATTACTGATGTCACTGTTACTACAACTTATAAGTTTCAGTTTTCACTACAACAAATTTAACACTCTCTCTATAAATCTTTTCAATAAACTAATTTAGAATTTATCTGTTTATCATTTTCTTTATTTTCCTTTTTTTTTCTCCAGACCAAAGCTTTGCTTCACTCTTCACTTATTTTCTCAGTGATATCATTATGATCAATCTACACTATTTAACTGCTACTTATGTTTGTGTTTATGTTTATGAATGTATATTTTCTTCTTGTCTCCTCTCCAACTATGTGACATTGCTACTTTTCTTGTTTGCTGTAACGCACACCATATAATAATAAAAGAAATGAACTGATGTTTGGATCCTGAGGCATAAGCCTGACATTTATCGATTAGCTCTGCAGGGTAGAAGATAAGCCTGAAGTCTCACAACACAGGAATCGGGCTAAAAATCCATTTAAAACTTTATTCATAGGAGATGTTACAGCACTGAAATCCTTCTAATAAACAGCTAAACTAAAGTCAATGGACAACGAACAAAAGGCAAACTTTAGGTTGGCATCACTGAAACTAAATGCTGTGGATTAAAAGTCAAATTATACTAAATAATCCAGAAAATAGTCCAATTATTAAATATTACTCATTTCTTTTCAATATCGGTTGCAGACTGTCATGTAGCAATCATTGCCAGTAAACTCATATTTTTTTAAAAAAAAGCTGAAATTAAACTGTTTAAAGAAAGAAATCTCAAGCTCCAGATAATGTTTTTATTGTGGGGATGCAGTTCAGAGTTTGCCCCGTCGTCTGATGTGAGCTTATTTAAATCATGTTCTGGGTTTGATATAATAGCACCTAAAACTGAACTATGCTACTTTGCAGTTTTTAGTTACTCTAGGCCATACAAAGGAATATTATTGTTTATCATATTTTTCTAATCACATAAACACAAACAAACTCATTTTGAGCTCTTTTCCAAAACTACATGGGGTCAGACATTGCAACTCTGTGGTTTAAACCCAACTATTTTTATAATAATATAATATATTAAACCGGAGAAGAAATCATTTCCAACATACATGCTAAAATATTCATATTTAAATATTTGATATAAAGGCATTAACACATATTAAAATTCAATGTCACTGAGTCACATTTATTTCTCCTTTATGCCCAAACCATAACTTATTAATAGTGAAAGGGTAATGACTTATGGGGAAACCCTACAGGGAAGTGGATCTGGAATATTAGGGGAACTTATCCAACTCCAACCTCAGGATCCAAAATGTCCGCCTTCCACATTCGTAAGCCTAAACTTCCCCTTTTCACACAAAGTGAGGTTTAAACGATAATTGAATATTTGAAAGTATTATTTAAAAGTACTGAATATTACACGCTGCCAATTAACATTTCAATTAATTAAAGAAAAAACTGCCGGCTCTACGATTTCCTCATGTCTGGCCTATAAATGTCATCTTGTTTTTCTGATTTTGAAGAATTGCTGAGTGCAATGGGTGTCTGTGTCAAATAAAATGGAGTCACAGATAATAAATGAAATGGTCATGAAGTTCTGCCCAGAATCTCGGCAAAAGTCAAGCAAAAAATGTATAATTGTTTTTTAAATTACTTCGTCTTTAGGACTAGCTGTGGGTATAATAACTGTGGAACAACTGATTTACAAAACTACTTGTATTGCTTAATATAAAAACAATCCATAGTGACAGTAAGGAAGGTAAGTATGGAGGGATAATATATAGAGTTTAAATGTCCTGAGAACATATAATTAACTATATCTATCATTCAGAGCAGCATGTACGACTGCCCTCAGTTTAAGTGTCATTTTTCTATTTATTGTGTCTTAAATAAAACTGTTTAACAAATGCCATAAAGTTAAAGGAGCCATTTATATGGTTAATCATTTCACTTAAAGGATGTCTTGTAAATCTTTCTGCTTATCTTTAAAAGAATTTAATCTGAACTAAAGCAAAACTAAAAACAAAACTAAAGCAAGCTAAAAATAATGCTGCTACTCAATAAGCAACAATAACGATTAAGCTATATCAAATCAAGAGGTAAACATTATTTCATTTCTGAGGTTCTTAGTAGACTTGACTGATATGTAACTTTAGGGAGTTGTAACTGTCAGAATAAATACCGATTCTGTCATGTTTACCAGCCTCTGTCTGAGCCAGAAGTCGTTTAGCATTATCTAGTGTGTTGCTCTTTTAACGTTCAATAGAGAAGAGCTGCGGCTGTAAACCAAAGTGTGAGATTTCTGCCACTCAGTCAGCTGTTTAATTCATATTTTCCCTCATGCTCAGCCAATTTGACAAACGACTACAGGCAGAAAAGCTGAAGCGCATCCATTGGAAAACAAAAAAAATAAAGACACACAGCATTAATTCAAAGTGGCATTCCAGATTTTCCAATGAAACCGCAGGGATGCTCACTAACAGAACATCTGACACGCTGTGAAATCACACTTTCTGTAGATCATCAGTGGTAACATGTCACACTAATGGCTATCTGCCATTTCTGCGTCAGTTCTCTGTGTAGACTTTACTCCCTCTAATGAAGTAAAACAGCTTTCTAATGATTTTACCCGCTATGATCAGTATAAACAGTAACCAGTGACGTGACATGCAGTCTGGTATCATGGTTACTCTGTGACTTGAGACGGCATGAGCCTTGTGGTCCTTGTGACTGAAAAGATTAACATCCTCGAGGTCAGATTCAGTAAATATTTCCAGTAAACCTCGGCCATTCTGAAGTACAGCCAGGTTTTTGTGCTTATGGGGGGGTTGGAGTGTTACACCTTGAGACAGAGCTGCACAATATTTCAATATCAATATATATCGCGATATGTTTGAATGCAATATTGATGATATGACCTTTACACACATTTCTGATATTTCAATGTGATTACAGTCTATAAATACAGTATTCTGTTTTCCACAGCTAATATTTCTTAAATGTTATGTTGGAGGATTTTTATAAACATTGCAAAATATGTTTTCTCACAAGTTTGTATAAACATCTTTTGTGGGCATTCTTGGCTGTCTTTTTAAGGCTTTTACATCGATATCGAAATTATATCGAATTGATCAAAATTAAGAAATGTATCGAGATATAAATCTTGGCCATATCGTCCAGCTCCACTTTAGGGTGTTTCAATTTTAAGCTGGACCACTCGACCGAGTGAGAGGGTCAAAGCCCCCCTACTGTGCCGCTTAATCTCCCTAGTTGTGATGGGATAGAGGTGGTGCCGGCAAAAATCCCAACAAATGAATGACCCCTGAGTCCTGGAGGCATCCAGTGCCTCACAACAGTATTACTCACATCTGAAGAACAAACTTCAATGTAATTTACTGGGATATAAACAGACAGAACAACACAGAGTGATGAATAACTGCATTTATGTTCAGCCTTATTTGACTCCGATACCCCAAAAGTAAAAGACCAGAGCAGCAGCTGCATTTCACCTTACAAAGCTCACTCAGTCTGTCTATTTCCTCGTCCATCTTTCCATCCGTAATCAAACTTCTGCACTCGAGGAAGAGACTGACCCAAAGCAGATGGGAAGTCCAGGTTTTTCTGTTTTTATATTATGACCCCAGACTTAAAGTAGCTGGTTCTTGAGGTCATTGCCTCAAGAAACCAACAGAATCACATCATGAGTGAAGCGAATATAAGATGTTGGTGTTCCCACACCCTGCTCACCATGAGTACACCTCGGATATCTGTCTATGAACGGCATAGACAGATTAATAGCCTCAGATTGGAAGATAAATGGAGTTAAATACTCTTAAATCAATCAATCAATCAATCAATCAATCACTGTATTTTTTGTAAATTCTCCACATTAAACACAAGAAACAACAAAAGGAAAAAAAAACAACATTAAACAAACCCAGAGTTGACCAAAAAAAGTAATAGGCTGAAGTAAAGCTTATTCTTGCCTACCCTGTTTCTTTTACCTTGCAACCTACTAGAATATCTTCACAATCCATATATACATTTACATAACAGCATAATATTCTATCATTTCACATTTTAAAGCTTTTTTAAAGTCCACCAAGAAAGGACATCACTTAAAATCATCATTCAATCATCATTTTCTGGTTGGAGGCCACAACAGGTTTGCTATTGGGGAAGAAGTGCACCTTCCAGTTGGGCCCTAAACACACAGCCAGGGCTTCATCATATTCACTTGGATCAAATAATCATTTTGTTTTAAAAGCCACACTAAGGCAGACCAAAATACAGCTAACACTTTAAAATCCTGCTAACAACGTCTCTTGATGTTGTTTTCTTTTCCATCTTACACATCTTGCACTATTTTGAAAGCTATTGAAGAAGTGATGATATTGAAAAAAGCTGAGTTTGAGAACAAGCAGAACTGATGACGTGAACTGAGCACGCTCTGTTGCTCTGGTCTTTCTGTAACAGTTTTCAAACCACAGACCCTGCAAGCAAAGTCACCCGTGCCTCGTTTGGCTGGATTCTTCTAACACCACTTTACTTTTTTAATGCTACTAAAGTTACTCAAACAGATTTGGGCCGTTCTTATAAAGTGACATTTCAGGCAGACATTTATCTGAACAATACGAGGGTACATGGCCTGGAAACGGTAAATGGCGTTTTTTCATCCTGTCTTGTTTTACTTGGCACTCTCATCCTAGGAAATCTTCACAATGATGTCAGTGTTGTTATATTTTGCAAAGGGACAATGAGTCACGTTGCCGTGAATTAAAGGACAAAAATAAAATCCCAGATAGATTTAAAAGCCTAGAATTGTGTGTTAAATCACCGCAGATGTTAAATTTATGGTGATAAACCACATAAAAATTGCCTTCCCTTCAGGTTATTACAACATTTTACTGAATAATTAATGGATACATTCATATATATATATATATATATATATATATATAAATTTTATATATTAACTTTTTTAATTCAAAGACAGGAAAGCTGATGGAGGCTTTGGTTGCAATTAACATTAGAAATCTGTTAAGGATATTTAGTTGACAGCAGCAGCCTTTTTTAAACTACTGCTCTGTAACACAACTTTAAATGCTTTACAGGGTTGTCTTGATGCTTGTTATGTTTTTTAATCTTTCAAATGTTACCACAACATGTCGTAGCTCTTGTTTTTCAATTGTGGAAGAGGTTTGCTGGTCAGATAAGGTCATTGTATAGTGGAATATTGCCGTGTGAGAAATGTTGCATTTTGAAGTCTTAAATCATCAACCTTGTACATTTTGGCTAAAGTTCAAATGGGTCACGATTAGTTTATTATCTAAAAGCACTACTATGGTCATTTTCATTGAACATAGATGATATTTAACCACCTTTTTCCTATTTCTCTTCTATAATCGTTGTTTTAAACTCTAGAGCCTTTAATATCGACTGTGAAAACAGTGCATTTGTTCAAGGATTTAAATAGAAAGGGGCTGAGACTATAAAAGGAGAGTAAAGTCATTTCCCCCTTCACCCCCTGAACAGGGCGGGGCAACTCTTCAGCTCATTGTCCGACATGGGCGGTGAACCTTTAGCATAATGAGGTGAGGACTAGGAATGTGCCATTGTGGAGTCTCTGTCCAGTGTCCCATGAGACCCAGTCACCACCAACTCCCCACACCCACACAAAAAGTCTCAGGTTCCACTCGGGACCTGAAGACAGCGGCTCTGTTGTTTTTGGTAGATGTGACAAAGGTTTCAGCAGGAGAGAGAGAGTGCTGTGAGAATAGCAGACGGCATATTATGAAGCACTCTTGCTATGATCCTGATTATGTAAATGATGTAATGTTCTTCACCTATTCAACTGGACCCAAACATTTACCTGATAAGGCTTTTTGTTCTGCGTTGTTTGACATTTAAGCAACAGAACATGGGATCGTGGGCTGACACGATCAAATACAGAGATGTCTTTATTGGTTAAGGGTTAAAATGACAGGGTTACATGTTGAAAGCCAGGGGAGGATTTCTGCTGCCCTACCCTCGTCTCTCCCTCTTGTTTCCTTAATAAATAATCAGGATATGATGTAAATATTCAAAGTATTTTTAAAAAGCTTCTGATTTTTATTCTTTCACCAAGTTTCTAGTAATGCATTATAATTTTTTTTTCTCAATTTTTCCCAAGAAAAAGTTGGATGATTTTTATCTTTTATAAGACTTCAAGTTTCCCCATGATTAGTTTCCATAAAGAACAAATCAAAGCAGGTTGAATTCTTGTTGCAATCTTTTAGTCTTTCCTTTATATATGTGTCACTATTTTACAGCAACAACAAGAAGTTTGATGTTGAAATGAAATAGTATTGACCGGGCTGTGAGAAAGCCAGAGAGAGCAAGACTTCAGAAGATTACAGGAAATCTGCAAAGCTGATCTATTTTATTCCTTTTGGGCTTTAAACCTGTGTTTTAGTTAATACATTACGCAATGTTGGCAGAGAATTGTCTGACTTTACATATTATAAGAATTAATGATCGCCCACAACAGGAAGACTCCAAGACACATTTTGTTGTTATTATTGTAGGTCTGAAAAATAGGAAAATAAAATGAAATAGAATAATTTTTGTCACTCATTAAAAGTTTACAAAGATGGAAAATTAAAGATCAGCCACAAAATTCCTTTCTACGCGAGAGACGGATCAGCAAAAACGTATATGTCAAGAGGATTCATACTGGTTTGTAGTGGAGGCTACTGAAAAACAAAATCATCCCTCTACGTGTGAAGAGATAATACTGGAGCTGGAATATTTTTAGACTCTTTTGTTTGATTATTTTAACATTTTACTTGTTTTCAAACATAATGCACCAAGAATGTAAAAAACACAGCTTTACTGTTAATTGTTAAAACTGATGATACGTCTTTTATCAGGGTTCTGATCTGACCCTACTCGCACTATTATATTACTTATTATAAATAAGTAGATGAAGTGACTCATTTTCTGATGTTATATCAACATATCAAGCAGTACCTCCTACTTTCTTATTATGCAAACATTTAACAGAAATACAGAGTGCAAGCTTTATTGACAAAATATGAAACACTCCTAAAGGCAACTGCACTTACTAACATGGCCACACCAATATGTGCATGCACTCCACTGTGAAACACCCACACAGAACAAATATAAACGCAACGCATGTCCAAATGAGAGTCCGCAGGTGGTCAGAATGAATCACGCAGTACATCTGATCCTGTCAGACAGCACTTCATCACTCCAACGGGGAATAATAGCCTCATCTGTCACAGTAGCTTCAATACTAACAGATGAATCTAATCATCGGCAGGACGTCTGTTTACCTTCAACCACAACTGAGAATCAATTGTTGGATTGGCAATAGAGCCAATAACCAAATTAGAAAACACTATTTACTCATGGAATGTGTGATTTTTTGGGGGGTTTTTTTGGATGAAAGATTGTTTGTCCTTGAAAGATGGGTCAAAAAAAGGATCAAGCTGAAGGAAGTGGGAGAATTCTGCAGCAACAACAATGACAGGAAACCAGCACTAACGTCCTGAGGTCTGAACCTCCTGCTGACCATCCTGGTTCAAATAGTTACTGTAGGTGTGCCCATTTCTGCCCATAATGCAAATATTTCCTCAAAGCCGCCGTTTGCTCTATTATCAGCCCTATCGACCAGCTAATCCTTCAAACATGCCTTGCAAACGTCAACAATTTGAGTAATTGCTCAAACTGTGCTGGCAAACACTCTGTTGTCGCATAAATTGCCTTACAAAAGTAGGAATACTGATTTCACTTTTTAAAAGCTATTTACTAATTCATAAACATGTCATTTCATCATCTCAGTACAGGTAACCCCTCAGATAACCTTTAGAAAACACTAGTAAACATCGTAAAAACCAAGAAACAAAGAAGACAGGAGAAGGTTTAAAGCTAGATTTGAACACACATTATTCAAAGCTTTTGACATCCCACTGAGCTCTGTTCAATCCATCAACTGAAAACGCCACTGCAGATCCAGGCCATGCACCAAGGTCCAACTAAATCCACAGGTTAAGTAAGAAGCATTAATCAGAAAACAGCCATGAAACCTGGAAATCTCCACTTTATGGAGTGGTAAGAAGAAAGCAATGGCTTAAAGAGACATGAAGAAGCCAAAGACCCATTAAAGAGGATGATCTAGTAGGCAGAGTGGGAAAACCAACGCTACACCAGAATCAAAGCCTCAACAGAGAAACATGGTAGTGGCAGCATCATGCTGATGGAGTGCTCCTCTCCAGTGGGAACAAGAAAACAGCTCAGAGTTGATGGGATAACATTGAAAGTTAAATTTAGGGCAATCCTGTAAAAAAATATAATAAAATGACTAAAAGCATGTTCATATGTTGAACCACTACCTCAGTCCATTTCACAGTTTGCCTCATACCGTTACTTGACGCTCACAGACACTCTCCATCCTGTCTGAATGACTTTAAGCTGTTTTAAACCTCTAAATATTTAAAACGGTAAATGCTCGCCACACTTCAGACCGTTGTTCGTCAAAACACTGAAGAACCTGTGAAGACCAACTTTAAAATCAATCTCTATGAAGCACACAAAACTTTGTTGTTGCACAGTCGGCAAAACGGTGTGATGAATATCCCTTAGTTTGATAATTGCAATGAGAATTTGAGAAATCAAAGGGGGGGGGGGGGGTTGTTTGGACGTCGGTTAGAATATTCTTCACATGAGTCACAGCTGTCCTACACAAGCCAATAAAAGCTCATATGAATGTAATCTGTAAGGACCAGGCTGTGCTGAGCAGACATATCTGATCTAAATCTTTCCTCAGAGATGCTTTTCTAGTAAAAACCGAGCCCTTCTGTTGAGATTCCTCATTAAAACGAGAGGAAGACCGTGTCAGGCCAGACGGGGTACACATTGGTCCCAAGCTCTTTAATAAGCAGCTTTTATAGGAATCAGATTAGAGAGAAGAAATGGCAAACACGGGGTACTTTGACAAAAAAATCCACCTCGTGTTTCGCTAAAGCCCTCCTGCAATGTCTGTATTTCTCTCTCTCTCACACACAAACAGATATATCAACTTCGAAACGCCTCCCTGCTTTTGAGATCTCATCTAGTCACAGCCAATTTCATGTGACACTCTTCTGTAATTACTGTTTAAAGACAAGTTTAGGAAAGCAGCCAGCGGTGAAGAACGGCACTAAAAAAAAACACCAATATCACGCCCTCTTACTGCGATCTAACTCATAGGAAACACACAAACACGTTGGCAGAACGATGCAATCTAAATACACTTCTGTTCATACGGATAATTATTTATCTCCAAAACTTTGACTACTGATTAGGGGAAAACACATTCGCCAACCAAGGATGTTTTTTTGTTTTTTTTATGCACGGATCAGCAATCATAAAACTGATGATTTCAGAGGTTTGCTTAAATTTACGTAGTTAATCATTCCTCTCGTCCAAGTTGGTTCTGGTAACATTTTAAAGCAACAACTCCAGCTTATCAGCTCCACGTTATGTAACCATCGAAATTTACTCCCACTGTTTGTTTGTTGTGTGTGTTGCTACTTCTAGAGAAAATACAATCCACTACACAGTACTTTAAAAAAATGCAGTTATAAAAAAAAAATAATCATTGTAATCATAAAATAGTCACATATAGTCTAGAAGATAGAAATTCAGAAATATTCTTTCTTTAGACAAAATTAGGTACATTTTTAGTTTGATTCCAACTAAGCCATTTATATACAAGTTGAACACGAATGGCTGTTAGTGAATGCAGCAGGAGGGTTATGGCACTAATGTCAACTTTTCTTTTTAATATTTAAGCTTGTTCAGAGACCAAGAAGCTCCAGATCTATTCAATTCAGCTTAATGCTCTCTAGCTGTACAGTCCTTATCTGGGTGCACCAATTAAATCGGCCCTAACTTCTTGAACTTTCAGTAATCTTTTTTTTTTGTGGTCCATTGGAGGTCTTGAGCATGCATTTTTTTTTTTGTGGGATGGGATCGACAATCAGTATCTTACCTGCGCTTGATTACCTTTTTTTAATGACCTTTCCGACCAGTACATAGTGTGCCTGTTCTACAGCTCAGCCGTGAAGCGCCACATAACAACCGTAGTTAAAACGAAAAGTTTGAACTGGAGACACACTTTTCAAAGTCAGCCAAAGACAAAAGCAGATTTCTGCTAAATTAAATTGTTTTTTCCTTTTCTAGAGGTTCTCATGTGGGTGATTTGAATCTATCAAAGGTTTGTTCCTAATAATCTTGTTACAGATGTTGGTCTACAGTAAGAATAACAACAAACAAATAAAAAACATACACATCTGAGCTGATGGAAAAGTATCAGCAAACAACTAGCAAATGTTTTTTTTTTTCACTTTTAACTAGAAAAAGAAATAATTTAGTTATTATGTAAAAGACATTTCAATTTCTGATTTCAAATTTAATCCAACATTGTTTCTGTTAACTCTGACCACCTGTAACCAATTCCTGCAGGTCAGACACTTATTACTAATACATACCCTACAAACCAAACTATTTCTCTATTGCCTAGAAACACGTTGATGTAAAGAGATTTAGCAAATCATTTTAGAAAGACCCTTTGAATTTCAACCCGTCAGATTAAGCTTTAAAAGTACATTATTTGTAAAGTGAACCCTTTTTTTTTTTTTACTTCTGGTCACACTAGTTTTATTAATGAGCTAACGGTGGAGGCGACATCCTCCCGGCACTTTCCTGCAAGATGACAGAGTAAAAATTTTACAGCCTGGTAAACAGAGCAATGACCTTTGGAACGGATGAAGTGTTTTGGTCTGTTTTTCCGTCCTGCGGTTTCCGTCCTCCCGGGGAGAACTCCACGTTTCTGACCCTTAATCACTTCTCATCCATTTTTCACACCTCCCGTTCACACTTCCACCTACCTTCATCCTCACCTACACTCCACAAGGCCTGCAGACACGCACAGCCGCTCACACGCTCTCAGCGTTGACATGGCAACCGCAAGCTTTAGCCTCCGCAGCTTCAGGAAAGATTTGAAGTTCGGGGCAGATAGGTGATACCAGATAAGAGGAGTTGGAGACTAAAAGCAGCGGCGGTGTGACACCACTTGGACACAGGAATGCCAGACAGGATGCAGGAAGAAAATTCCAGAAACGACACAAGCCCTGAGGGCGGCTTTGCACAGCAGAGACGTACAGAGTCAAATTTTACTACAATGTACTTTCTCAATCTTTTTTTAGTGCAAAGAAAATGCCCATCTGGGATGGCTGCTCTGTTTGATTTACTCAAGTCATCTTTTTTTTTGTTGTTACAGCAACAAGTAGCTGCTGGATTAAAAACCCAGCGCTTGAAAATGACTTTCTCGGGGAGCGCCATTGTTTTCCTCGACGCAGCTTCCCCCTTTGGGTTGCGTGCCAGACTCAAGAGAAGTGCCACAACTCCATTAGGCCATCTGTGGAGAACATTGGGTGTAAACACAAGAACAATTGCATGTGTATTCCTGGGACAAACAACACAACCCAGAGATGTTCAAGTGTGGAGCACAAACAAGCGTGGGCAGTTGCTATTTTCATGTAAGAAGGAGAGAGAGAGAGAAAAAACGTCTCTTAAATACCAGAAACATGAATCCAACATGGAAATGCCTGCATTGGAAAACCCAAAGCTGTCATTAGAAAGCTGCTGGACGTAGAGCAGCAGCTGCTTTTTTTTTTTGTTTGTTTGTTTTTGAACGTTCATTCTATAAACACGAATGGTTTTAAAGGTTTAAATATATGAACAGGGATATTCCCCCAGTTTAATATAAAACTAAAGCTCCGGCTTTATTATTAAAAATGGTTGTTTCTGTTTTGGAATGGAATCGGCTTTCGAGAAAACTCTTATCACGTATGATTGGGCTGCTGTAGCAAAGTGGAAACAGTTTGTGCTTCAATATGCAATAAAAGCAGCTATAGGAGGTTTAATTCTGTGGTTTTTCTGTCCTTCTTTCCATTATGAAGTGAAGGATGAGCGTTAGACACAGACAGAAACAGCCTCAGGGATAAACATCCAGGAAGGCTCAGCGAGGAGCCACAGCTGTCCTCGACTGGAGCCTCTTCTCTAGTGAGACACACACGCAGGCAGGGCAAGAGACAATAAAAGCAAACGGCAACAAGTGGTTGAGTTAAAAAAAAAAAGTTGCCCCATAATGTTTAGCAGGAAGTGATGAAAGGCTGAAACTAAATCAAATGAAAGACATTTATTTCACAAAGATTTGAGCAACAGGATCAAATTATTCCTGCTGGTTGTTGTGGGCAGTTTAAAAAATGAGAATAATTTGTTGCTGTTGACAGCATCTAACAGGAATAAAGTGGCTGAATTATTTACCTTTATGTGTCATAAACCCAAATGTTTCTCTGTTTTCAGGTAATTATTCTTTTGTGATTTTTATTCTTAGGTCAACCACAGTCTAAATCTAAAGTTGATATATGATCGACTTTTGTTTCTTTATCTGTTGCTTAATATTTTTCTGTTGTATTTATCTGTTGTTTGAAATTCAAATAACAAACATAGCTCTTCTAAAGTTTGAAATTCACTTATTACTTTTATTTTAACAGACAAAAAATAAGCATCTTGTTTGTTTTTATTATGTTATAGGTGCCTATTACTAATAAAAGCCTGGTTTACAGATTTATTCAACCTCTCATTTAATGAGTTTGTTTTTATTTCTGTCAAAACCTCAAACAATTTCTTCAAGACTGAGGGAAAAAAATGACGGACATTTTGACTTTGTGTCTTCACTTTTTGTTTACAATATAACTGTCTGATAAAAATGAAGAAAGCGACTGAAGGTTTATTCAAAGCTTAGACTAGTAGTGGAAGCTTTGTTCTGGGTGGTTGCTGTTAGGGTGGGGTTCTGGGGGCCCAGAAGTAACAACAGCAACCTCTGTCTCAGAGGAGGCAGCAGCAGAGTGGCCCCTACCCTGGAGAAGGGACCCTTCTACCTTTCTATTAGTGACACAGAGTAGCCTTTCTCTGAGGAGCCCCTTCCTCACAGCTGATGAAGACCCAGAGCTGCCAGCTGTCATCACAGATGGATAATAACCAGGTCTTCATCCCTGCAAGTGGACGATAACCAGGTTTTCATCCCTGCAGGTGGATAATAACCAGGTTTTCATCCCTGCAGGTGGACGATAACCAGGTTTTCATCCCTGCAGGTGGATGATAACCAGGTCTTCATCCCTGCAGGTGGATAATAACCAGGTTTTCATCCCTGCAGGTGGGTGTTACCCAGGTTTTCAGCCCTGC
>JAUZNJ010097481.1:5489-21650 GCA_034780135.1 Jordanella pulchra
TGGGGTCTCTGACTGTTTTTTCGGCCTATGGGCCGGAATGTAGTAGCGAGTACCAGCCAATCCTCTTGGAGATTTCATGATTCTGCTGGGGGACTTCAACGCCCATGTAGGAAACAACAGTAAAACCTTGAGAGGCGTGATTGGAAGGAACATCCCCAGCTCTTAACCCAAACGCTGTTTCATTACTGGACTTCTGTGCAAGTCATGGATCGTCTATAATGAACACCATCTCAACCATAAAGATGTCAATCGGTGTACTTGGCACCAGGACACCGTAAGCCACAGGTCGATGATCGACTTTGTAGCCGTATCTTCTGACCTGCGGCCACTGGTTTTGGCTGAAGAGAGGGGTGGAGCTGTCCGCCGATCACCACCTAGGGTTGAGCTGGATACGCTGGATGAGGAGGAGGCCTGGATAGACTTGTCATGCCCAAGCAAGTAGAGAGGGTCTGCTGGAAGCGTCTGGTTGAGCTCTCCGTCAGGGTCGTGTTTAAGTCCCATTTCCAGGAGAGCTACTTCAGAGAACATAGTCCCTGAATGGGCCATGTTCTCTGGCTCTATTGTCGATGTGGCCGCCCGTAGCCATGGCCCTAAGGTCTGTGGTGCCTGTCATGGCGGAGATCCCTGAATGGGAAGCCATCAAACTGAAGAAGGAGTCTAATAAAGCTTGGATGGATTGTGGGACTCTTGAAGCAGCAAGCAAGTATCGTGGGGCCGAGCGTGTTGCTACCCGGGTGGTTGCCGAGGCAAAAACTCCGGCCTTGGAGGAGTTTGGAGAGGCCATAGAGAAAGACTATCGGTCTGCCTCAAAGCGATTCTGCCAAATCGTCCGGTGCCTCCGGAGGGGAAAGCAGTGCTTCACTAACACTGTTTTCAGTGGGAGTGGAGAGCTGTTGACCTTGAAAGAGAACATCGTTGGATGGTGGAAAAAATACTTTGAGGATCTCGTCAACCCAGCTTATATGCCTTCCATGGTGGAAGAAGAGATGAGGTATTTGGGACTGGATTCGTTCACGACCCAGGCTGAAGTCACCGAGGTTGTCAAAAGAACTACACATTGTCAGGGCCACGGGGGTGGATGAGATCCGCCCTGAGTACCTCAGAGCTCTTGATGTTGTCGTGCTGTCTTGGCTGACAAGGAAAAACACAAAATATAATGTTGTGTTAGTCATTCATATATATATATATATATATATATATATAGATAGATAGATAGATAGATAGATAGATAGATAGATAGATAGATAGATAGATAGATAGATAGATAGATAGAAAGAAAGAAAGAAAACAAGGCTATTTTTGAAAATGTAAGGAGTAAAAGTAAGGTAAAAAAGTATTTAACTTCATTAACTGACACCTCTGGTTCTCAAATCCTAAAATTTGTTAGTCTATAAACCAGTGAGGGACTTAGCACAGATATACATCATAGACCTGTTGTCAGTGATTTAACCTCCCAGACCTCGTTAGTCTTTTCTACTCCTCATACACAGAACCACAGCCAAACATGGAGAAACAGCTTTTAGTTGGTATGCTCCATTAATCTTGAAAAACTCCCCAAAGCAAACTATAAAAGCACTAACAATTCCTTGAAATCGAGTATTTGTTTAATGTGGCCTTAGACTTTGTTATCTAAACATTATTAGTTACGTTTTTTTTCCAACTTTTCTCCCTTTTTCTTATCAGCCATCTTCTCACCTTACCTTTATGCCAGTATGATACAATTTTCTTGTGTTTTTTCGTGTACAGCACTTTGAATTGACCTGTGGGTAAAATGCGTTTAATAAATACAATTTCCTTTTGTCGTTAGCATTTATTATAGTTATTATTATGGAGCTGGTGTCCCCGCCCATCAGATTGCATCTATAACAGTAAATTCAGGTTTCCATTGAAGGCCGCGCCCCTTCTGACGGTCCATATGCCTGCGCGCTCAGCTGGGTCCAGGGATCCAGGAAGCCTCATTGGTCAGCGAGGACAGAGGGAGCCCGAACCCCGCCGCGCGGAAGCTCGCCTCCCCAGAAAAAAGGTAAGCATTACATCCCCAGAACTACTCAGATTTTCCACTTTTACAAAGTGGAGCAGCGCTACTGTAGTATTTACCGTTAGTGGAGAAAGTAGCTGTTTGGATCCCGTTAGTTTTCTCCTGAGACATGTAATGTAGAAAAAAAAACAGCGCAGAGAAAAAGTGTCCGCCTGTCAGTCTCAGCAGGAGGTTCTTCTATATTTATCCCTAATGCTTTAAGGGCAACTCGGAGTTCCCAACCCAAACTTTTTTCTTTTCTTCTTTTTTTAACAACTTGCGCTTATTTCACTCTCAATCACCGCGTCTTTCTGACTTAGTCAGCTCTTTTTCTGGAGTCTCTTTTTTTTATGTACCCCACTTAAAAAAAAAAAAAAAAAAAAAAAAAAAAAAAGTCCTGCATTGCGGCTTGTTTTTTTCCACCTCCTTAGTCAGACAGTACTTTTGTAACGCTGGAAGTCTGGGTGTGTTCCTACTATGTCTGTTTTTGGATATCTGGATATCTGGGATTCAGAGAAGTTTCCTGTCAGGAAGAGACCCGGATATGGCCTGGTCAGCTCAATTCAATGGCTGACTCATCCAGCAGGACACTGTTTTTGCTCTGTTGCTTACCTGATTGCACGCCTGTTAAACCAGCGCACATTTATATAAATGCCCCTCAGGTCATCTTAACCCACACAAACACAGCTTGTTAATTATCTAAATATGTCTTTGTCATATTTTAATACCTATAATGGTGCTTTTAAGCAAAATGCAAATCTGTAAAGATCTGACACAAAGATCCCTTTTATAAAAACAAAGGAATCATCTGCTCCAAAATTACAGTTTTAAATGACCAACGACAGACATTAATGTATGGAAGGTTAAAGGGGAGACAATAAATGAAATAAATAAATGTGTTATTAAACTAATAAAAAAAAATTCAATAAATAAACCTTTCATTAAATATTTCATTAAGCAATTGAAAGTTCCATTCACTTATTTCATACATCATTAAATAATTAAATATTTTATCAACTTAACTATAAAATAAATAAATGCCCTGTTAATAATTGTATCATTGAATTATACAATACATCATTAAATGTACCATATAAATGAACCATATAAATAAATAAATGTACCATTAAATAATGAAATGTAAAAGTAAACAATTATATTTCCCCTGAAACAACAAAATATACCTTTTAAATTAAAACCATAAATAGTTAGATATCTTTTTCTTAATACATTACTTTGCATGTAATTATTTCTGTATTTATTTATTTTAGGGTGACTTGTCAGAAAACTCATAATGAAAAAGTTTAAACTCACATCTTCACCCATCAAACTCAGTTGGCGTGACTAGAGCCGTTTCCATTTAAACCCTGATGTTTGATTGTCTGCTTCTAACCCAGCTAGTACACAGCTAGTACTGCTTCTTCCTGGATTTATTTTACTCTAAATTCATTTTTAAAATAAAGAGTGAAAATAACCTCAAATATGTGTTCTAATTTATTCACAGTACATTTAATGGTCAAATCCAGCCTCCAAATCTTTAGTTTTATTTCTAAAAACTTAATAAGGGATCATGACCCGGGGTTAGTGGGCGGGGCTAACCTTGATTTTGCTGTGTTCTGTAGCAGCTCCCACCGCAGCAAGCTCTCTTTTGGCTTCTATTAAGGCTGTCCACAAGGTTTAGGAGTGTTTATGGGAATTTTGACCATTCTTCCAGAAGCACATTTGAGAGGTCACACACTGATGTTGGAGAAGGCCTGGCTCTTAGTCTTCGCACTAATTCATCCCAAAGGTTTTCTATCAGGTCCGTGCAGGCCAGTCAAGTTTATCTACTGCAGACTCTGCCGTCCATGTCTTTATGGACCTCGCTTTGTGCTCTGGTCCAAAGTCATGGAAACCCATTCCATGAAGCTCTCTGTTCTTGAGCTAATCTGAAGGCCACATGAAGGTTGGAGGTGTGTAGTGATTGACTCTGCAGAAAGCTGGCGACCCTCATCGCACTTTGAACTTCAGTATCCACTGATCACATTCCGTCAGTTTACGTAACCTACCACTTCATGGCTTATTTGCTGTCATTCCCAAACACTTCCATTTTCTGATGATTTCTAAGCTGGATTTTTTGCACAGGTGGCATCCTATATCACAGTTCCACACTGGAATCCACTGGGATCCTGAGAGTGACAAATGTTTATAACAACAGTCTGCATGGCTAGGGGCTTGATTTTATACACCTGTGGCCATTGCAATGATTGGAACACTTGATTCCAATATTTTGGATGGGTGAGCAAATACTTTTGGCAATTTAGGGTAAGTTTACCTGAGGTGCGAATAATCAGGGCCAACGTTGTATGGTAGTCCCCTGCCATCTGTATAGAAGAGGAGATTCTTAAACAGAATTTCCTATATCCATTGCTTGATACTTTGCAGCTCTCTAAGCTGCATGAAACAATCTTGGGATCCATCTTGTGCATTCAAGGAATGAAAGAAAATATTTTTCCTCCATCACAGTGTACCCATAATATCCACCTCTTAACAGGTTCATCATGCTTAAAGTACTACTATAAAATGACTCCTGGATTAATAATACAAAATCCTTTAGCACTTACTCTGACAGATACGCACTCTGTATATATTGTCTAAGCTTGGCACTAGTGAGGGTGTTTTTTTTTGAACCAAAACAATGTAATGAAACTTTAAATCTATTCCATAAATATAATTGCGAAGAGATTGCATTCTTGGCAAGCTAAACCTCCTCATGGCTATCTGCAGCAGGAGCTCTTTGACTGCCTTGACCCATTACAGCGTACCATTAGTGGACATTTGCGCATAGACATCTTCATAATTGTTTTTTTAAGCGCCCGCTGTCATTGTAATGCTTGGGTGGAAGAATCAATACTGGCTTTCTAAGTGAAAACCGTTTTGATGTCAGAAGAAGAAAGATCTCTGAGCTAGCTCTTCAGCTTTTAGAACACTACCAGAGAAATTACAATAACATTTTTCAGTAATGGCGTCGGCATCCAGCACTCCAAGAACGATTATTTCTTTAACTTTTAGACTCACAGACATGCACATCCTCCCACACACAGAGATCTACAAGGCCGTTGCAGATTACAAAGCGATGCAACTAAACCACTGCCAGGATATGTACAGTAACAGGATATGTACAACTGCAGCACTTCACTGAAGGTGACCAGAATGTGGGAACAGCAGATATGCACCACTTCTTCTTGCTCCTACTCTCAACAAAGTCAGATTTTAACAGTCTTTAAAGAGATAAATAGCTCCGAGGCCAGAGTGTGTGTACACAAGCAAAGTGCTTAGGTCTGGTTTCTGTCCATTTTCTCCATTAATTGTGTTCCAGGTGCAAAGGCACTTTGCAAATAAGTGAGAATCCAAGAATATGATATGATGATAACTTACAAACACATTTCATAAAGATTTCCAGTAAAGATATTGATGTTGACTTTATCCAAATGTTCATTTGGAGTAAGTCAAATATTTCCCAGAAATGTAAATAGCATTAATAGGCAGGGGTTCAAATGAGAATCTTCTGCTTCAATGCTGCATCTTTGTGTAAATAGTTTTGACCACTCCTGCACATCCTGTTCCATTATTTTTGCAAGCATAGAGCAAGTTTGGTAAATTAAAATAAAAAAAAGTTTAATCCTAAAACAAAAATAAAAAAAAACATTTTAATAAAACAGGTTTTTAAGAGTAACTTTGCTGATTTAAAAGAGTTTTTTTTTTTTTTTTACCTTACAAATTACATTTTCTTCACTCCTGGAGGCTGGTTTTTCTCTGGAGTGAAAAACAAAGACCCATTTTTATTGGCCTGCATGGACAATAGCAACAACATTGTTATCGGTCAACATACGCGTATGCATTGGGCTTGAAGTAAAGAGAGTGTGATATGTAATACACAATTTAAAAAGAATTAAATTTGTGAAATCTGGAAAAGAAAAATTAGAAAAAAAGATTTAACAAAACAAAATCTGTAAAAATTGTTGGAAACAATAACGCTTGATGACGAAACAAAATAAAAAATAACATGTGAAAACATCAACAGTAAATAAAAAAAAACATCTTATTTTTAAATTACAAAATCTGAGAAAACAGAAAAAATACTCTAAAGGCAATCTTGATACAATTGAATGAAAGGAAGGACTTTATCTCCCTCGATGTTCCTTAAGAGGCTCCACATAAAGCAAAATTATGTTTAATTAGTGATGTAAAAAATTAATCGACTTGCAATTAATTATCAATAAATGGTTTACTAGATCAAAATTATTTCTATCTGATTAAATTATAAGGTCCATTTAAAAGACATTTTTTTAACTGTTGTAATGTCACTACCGTCCACTAGAGTGCACCGCTGTTTATTCTTTAGGGGAGCAGTAGAAGTAGGCTACAGCAAGAGCAGAGGGAGTCAAGCTAGAGCAGAAACATGAATCGATCCAGATTCCGCTCACGATTATTTACACTTTTTAATGGCAACAAGGATTCAGAATGAACTTTACGCAGCTTAGTTTGTAGATATAAACACTCAATAAACGCCTTAACTTTTAAACCTTAAGAGTATCAATTTAGCTGTGTTTGCATGGCGAAGTAGCTTAACTTCTTAGCTGTATTTAGAAGGCGAGGATGTGATGATAGAAAAGTGGAGGGTATTACACTAAATTTTTGTATAATGATGGAAAAGGACATGCTAGCAGTTAGCATAGTAGACGGGAAAGGCTTTGAGAGTTTTAACATCCATCTGATAGGAACCAGAACAACTTGTTTAAAAAAGCTGCTAACAGCAAAAAGTCAGAATAAATTGTTGGATTACACTAAAGACGGAGAGATATATCAACGTTAGCGTTGACTTCAGTGAAACAAATGTACATAGTCTGACCACATGTCAGAGATACACACTCTGTCTTTGAAATCATAAGTTTTTCTCATATTTTCTTCATCTTTTTTTTTTAGTACCCTATTAGCTTTCTGTTTTTTTATATTTTATAGATAAGTTTAATAAGCAGACAAAGACAACTTTCTCATGTTTTATATATTTTTTGGTATTTAAATTGAGTTATTTTCATTATTTTAGTTTTTACTTTTGTTTTTAGGACTTAGAGATAGGCTACCTATATTAAGTGTACAATAAAGAAAATTTAATATTATCATTGATGGTAGGATCAGGATTTTTGGAGCCAGTCGCTGATCACAAAAGTCAGAATCCGCAGATTGCTGATTGAAAATCCCCGATTAACAGCATCAAGTCCATAAATTCTTCAACTGCTGTGTCATGTACATTGACATTGTATGATTAAGTATCAAAATTATTGGAGATGAGAAAGTATTGTGAATTGACCACTATTTTAGTGAATGAAGCAACTAATTTTGTTATTGAGTCAAATTGAGTCTGTAGACTCTAGAAATTGCCATTTGTTAAGGAAACAAAGACCTACCTATGTCAGTTAAAACAAAGCTCTACAAACAATATAAGCTTTGTTTGTGTTTACACATATACTCATATTTTTTTCTTGTTTACAATTCAAGATGTGCAGCAAAGGCTTTTTTAAAATTCTAAATAAACAAATTTGTTTAGAATTGTGAATTTACTAAAAGTATCCTTTTTTAGATCAAGAGACAAATAATGATTTTTAACCATTAATTGATAATAAAATAATCAATAGGTGAAGATCTAAATATATTGCAAAGTTTCATGACTACCTGCACATGAATACAGACAGTATGAGCTATTTCTTGAAGAATATCGTGTGACCTTCAGCAGCGACGCCATCTCAACCTTTTGCAAGCAGAAATATCCGCTTTAGGAGTGTTTGGTGAGGATGTCTCGAAGTCTTTCCTTTGGAATACTTTCAAGGACCTTGATGGGATATGTGAAACATTAACATTCGTGTATGATCTCGCTAACCGTCCTCTTAAAAAGAGTCTCCACTACTGGAAGGGTGGTTTAAAACTGTAGGATCTCCTTGTTTTTATTTTACTCTATTTGTAATAGTTTCCATCCTGAAGACCTATTTTAAGGTAAACACTAATTCCCATTATTCTTTTGTGTTCGTGTTCGTGTTGCACCATTGCTAACATGAGTAGCAAAGATCACAGTTTGATAGATTGCTGTTCTTCTCAGAGGATCGGCATGCAGGCTGCAATAGTGAGGGTTTCCTTCCTTTTAGTTCTCTGTAAATTTGGTTAAAATAATACTATGTTTTTATGTGCTGTGGATCCACTGCTTTCCAGAAAACTGATTGAAAGGGCCATGCATTTATTTTTTACTCCTGTGATATTCAATACACACCCCTCGATGTTTTATATTAGGATTAAAGGTGGAGTTGATCATTGCTGTGTATCAGGAAAAAGAGTCAGCATAAATCCAGCTGTTCTCTTTCTGGCCTCAGATGTTCTTTTAGAGAACATCAGTGAACAAAGAAGACCAATGAACACAGCAGGGAAAGAGTAGCCAAAAACTGATCTACAAATAAGTAAAAGTTTCTTAAAAAATGTGTTTATATGTTTCCAATTTATGTAGGTAAATATGCTAATTAAATGGAAAAAGCCTTTTTTAAATAAGAGAACTACATATCTTGCATTTCAAATAAGATCATGGAACAGTTTTTTCCCCTTATTATTTAAATGCAAATCTTCTGAACCCATTGGCAAATTGTCTTACGTACAGGATACATTTATTTCAAGAAAATTAACCTACTTAGACTTACATTTCTCTAGTGGTAAGAGGTTTGAAGAACCTATAGTACGGAAAATGAACTTTTATAAGCTTTAAACTATGTTATAATGCTATTCCTTCATCAAAATGTTAGAAAATGAGTGACCATCACCAGTCTACGTAGAGAACTGTTAGGCACGGTGCGGTGATTGACGCAGAGGAATCAGTTCTTTTAGTCCCCAATGTGAAAATAACCTGTTCTGTTTTCCCACAACTAATGTATACTCAAAGCTGTCTATATATTGTTGTAACTAAAATAATTCCCTAAATCCAACACAGTGTGAATCATGTACTCATCTTGTAATTGCTTCAAACAAAGCCCCACAGTTAATTTGTATGTTGAAATCAGTTTCCTTTATTACTACATGAATACATTTTGGTTGTTTTCTCCCCACCTCTGCCTTATTGAAAGTTATCTTTAATAGCTGCTTAAAGGTTAATTTTAAAAGCTCCTTTTAATTAGACAAACAAACCTCATCCAAAGCTATTTTAATTGATTATATTATATGGAAAGTGAAAACATCAGCTGTTAACTAGCCAGTGTAGTTATTAAATTATAGTATTTTAGCTCTTTAATCATAAAGTTCCCTTTAAAAAGTCTCAACGTTGAAATGTTCTTTTATTTTTCTTCTAGCCGGCATCATGATTCCTGTAATGGAATTTCGTCAGTTCTCTGAACAGCAGCCGGCATTCCGAGTCCTGAAGCCCTGGTGGGATGTGTTCACAGATTACCTGTCTGTGGTCATGCTTATGATTGGCGTGTTCGGATGCACTCTGCAGGTCAGTAAAACTGTATTTATCTTGTTTTCATCTAAACTTAGAACAAAATACATCTCCGGAGTAAAGAGTTGGAGTTTTTTTTGTCCTTTTTTTCTCCATCCCAGCTTGATTGAATGATTGAATGCACAGGTGAAAGCCTATAGGCTCCCTATTGGAACATGGCAGCCCTGCCTCCCTGCACTGGCACCAGCTCAGAAACACTGTTTGTGTTCTCTTACAGTCTGGCCTGTGTACAGCAAAGGGAAGCATTCAGCCCATCAGGAGTTTAACTGTGGAAACATTCCCCACCCTGCCCCTTTTAGTAAACAGATGATTCCAAACCCTTGTGGCCTGGCCCTTGACTTCTCACTCTATTTGGAAGGGGAGGGGCAGGCATTTCTTGGCTGCTATTAGACCCCATCGTGGAAACCCTAAACATCACATCAAAAATATACATATAAAGAACTTCCTAACTGGATATTTATCTAGTTGTAAACAGCCATTGTTTTTTTTTTTCCCCTGTCCTGCTGTATCTGTTTGGGTTCAGTCTGAAAGCTTCGCAAATTGAGTGGACAATTATTCATGCACCGACGTTTACTCTTAGGGTCAGAGCTGTATCAACATGCTGCTCTGTGTAATTACTTGTTATGTTCTGCTTGACAGTTAACTAATTCATTTAGACTTTGAAGTAGAAACAGTGATTTTATAAGTATGTGGATATTGACAGATCACCCAAGATTATATCCAACCTGACCTTGCAGGCCTGCTTCCTATGTTATGTTTTGGTCTTTAATCCACTGTATTACACGTCACAGTGAAACAGAGTGCCCCAAAGGCACCCATTCCCTTTTAGAAACCTTCTACCAGTACTTTAAAGTGCCTGTTTCATTTTCTTAGTACCTCTGTCCAGCATCTGTTTTTCATTATTTGTGTTTCAAGTAAACACCGCAGGCATTTCTTTAACATGTGTCTGCCTTTCAGTACAGTGCCCTATTAAGCAACCATATTAAACTAATAAACTACTGGTAATCAGAGGTAAATGCATATCAAATACCTTGCTTGCAAAGGTGTTAGTACCAATGAAGTGTTTCCATGTTTTGCAACTTTGAGTTATTCTCTTGTATTAGCATATCTTTCAGAAACCAAATTAAGTAAATAAAAACGATATCAACAAAATGAAGAGAAAATAGGAGGTGGTCGTTTCTTATGATAAACATTTAATGTTGGGTATTTACTTTTACAACATGAAAAGTCATGTAAGGTCATATCTTTCCCTACCAGCACTAAAATACTTAACTTTTCTTGACTTAAAGCATTTAGGGTTAAAAAAATATTTTCTGTGAGATAAATGCCCTAAAACATTTGAGAAGATGATTTGTTAAGATACTCTGTACTTTCTCAAAAAATTAAATTTGGATTTTTTTCTTTATTTTCTTTGAAGCCTTTAAATTGTATTGCTTTTGTCAAACATTTGATTATGTTTTCCTGTAGTTTTTGCTGAAATATTTACCCATTTTCTGAAGACAGAATTCTACCAACAGGTTCCATGTGAAATAAATAATCACATCCACAGTTTTGTTAAGATACATGTGTAAACTACTCCCGTCGTGCATTTTTAATGTTTTATGCGTATAGATTCAATACCCTGAGGCCTGCAATATTTCACAGCCATTACTTTGTGCTCCTTATCTGTGCTGTCTCGCTTTTTATCCTCCTTTAGAGTCTCTCTTTCTCGTGTGTGGACCTGTTGCCGTTTGCTCATCTCAACTTTTGTCACTTTGAGAAAGGAACCAACTTGGGAAAGTAAACTACCTTTGACTGGCTACTTTTCACGAAATCTCGTCTCTACTGTTTCTTCCTTGTTGTGGCTAGTAACGTTAGCAAAGCATCTTCAGGCTGTTTGCTTCAAGAGTAGAATTCTTATTTTATATCTAACAGCCATCACTGTCACCAACTGACAACTTTATGAACACAATGCTGGACAGAGAAGTAAAAATGCTTAACAGTAGCTGGAAGCTGATCAGAAATGTAAATGATATAAACAGGAGTTAAGGAGTTTGCCCTCACTTTCCTCAATATAAACAATATACCATTAAAGGGACAAAAGTTGACATGAGTGCATAGAAACAGGTCCACAATGAGGAGAGAATCTACAGAAGCATAAAAAGCAAGAGAGCAGAGAAGCAGCAAGAACTCATGGTTGTGCTTAATGCCTCGTGGCATTAAATCTGCATAGACGGAACATTTAGAATGTGCATGCAAGGCAGTTTACAGTCATGCTTTGGGACTGCGGGAAGAAGCATGCATGCATGCCTAGGGTGAAGATTTGAACTCAATGCACAAAGACCTTAGGCCAAGCATCGGACCCAGCACATTCTTGCCTTCTCTTGCAAGGCAGCAGTTTTACAAACTGCCACCTTGAAGGTCATCAATACTCACCATAATTAAGTTGCAGAGTTATTACCTTGCTTGTTAGTTATTTATGTTTTTTTTATAAATATAATTTATTTATATGCTGACATATTGCCCCTTTTCTCACATTTTGTTGCAGGTAATGCAAGACAAGATCATATGTCTTCCTCACAGAATATCATCCGGATCAGAAAACATTTGTGAAATAAATAGGAGCTTAGTCCTTCAACTGCAGTCCAATACCTCAGATGTGCTTAGAGAAATGAGAGGGGTCAAAACTGATCTGGATCTTCAGCAGTACAGCTTTATTAATCAGATGTGCTATGAGAAAGCTCTACACTGGTATGCCAAGTACTTCCCCTATTTGGTTCTAATGCACACTCTTGTCTTCATGGTGTGTAGCAACTTCTGGTTTAAATTTCCTGGCTCAAGTTCAAAAATAGAGCATTTTATCTCAATGCTCGGAAAGTGCTTTGATTCTCCCTGGACCACACGTGCATTGTCTGAGGTGTCTGGTGAAAATCCAGAGGAAAAGGACCAAAAGAAGAGTGGAACATCTAGGTCCAACACTGCATTGTCGCCTGAAGAAAGCAGTCTTGAGAAGACGCAGTCCCTTCGGTCAATTCCGGAAAAGATTGTTGTAGATAAGCCATCAGCAAGTGTCCTTGATAAAAAAGAGGGCGAGCAAGCTAAGGCACTTTTTGAAAAGGTAAAGAAGTTTAGACTACACGTGGAGGAAGGAGACATCCTCTACCTTATGTATGTTCGTCAGACTGTTTTTAAGGTGCTAAAATTCCTTGTGATCATTGCCTATAACAGCTTCCTTGTGAATAAAGTGCAGAACAAAGTGTGTTGTGAAGTTAAGGAAATCCAGGATGTTACCGGATATACAGTCTTTGAATGTAATCACACCATGGCCCATCTGTTTTCTAAGCTGTCTTACTGTTATCTGTTTTTGGTGGCTGTCTATGGGTTCACAAGCCTCTATACCTCCTATTGGCTGTTTTACCGCTCACTTAAAGAGTATTCCTTCGAGTATGTGCGTCATGAAACCGGCATCAGCGACATCCCAGATGTCAAAAATGACTTTGCCTTCATGTTGCACATGATTGATCAGTACGATCCACTGTATTCTAAGCGCTTTGCTGTTTTTCTGTCAGAGGTCAGCGAGAACAAACTTAAACAACTCAATCTGAACCACGAGTGGACCCCAGAGAAATTGCGTCAAAGACTCCAGCAAAACCCAAACAACAGACTTGAACTTCAGTTGTTCATGCTGCCTGGCTTGCCTGACACTGTCTTTGAATTGACAGAGCTGCAGTCGCTCAAACTCGAGATCATCAACAATGTAACCATTTCTGCATCGATCTCTCAACTGGAAAACCTCCAAGAGCTCTCTCTCTACCAGTGCTCTTTAAAGCTGCACCCAAGTGCTACTTCTTTCCTCAAAGAGAACCTGAAAGTGCTTCGTGTAAAATTCGATGAGAACAGGGAACTTCCAAATTGGGTGTATGTTCTGCGGAACCTGGAGGAGCTCTACCTCTCCGGATCACTCAGTCCTGATGCTTCAAAGAATATAGTTCTTGAGTCCCTTCGTGAACTGAAGTGTCTAAAAACTCTCTACCTGAAGAGCAATTTGACAAAGATCCCACAGTCAATCGTGGATGTGTCCAGCCATCTGCAGCGGCTTTACCTACACAATGACGGCACAAAGCTCGTAATGCTCAACAACCTGAAGAAAATGACCAGCCTTGTTGAGTTGGAGCTTGTCCGTTGTGATCTTGAACGCATCCCACATGCAATTTTTAGCCTGACGAGTCTGCAGGAGCTTGACCTGAAAGAGAACAACCTTCGATCCATTGAGGAGATTGTCAGCTTCCAGCATCTCCGAAAGCTCATTTGTCTTAAGCTTTGGCACAATAGCATCATGTATATCCCAGAGCATATCAAAAAGCTCAGCAGCCTGGAACGCCTTTACTTCAGTCACAACAAGATTGAGATCCTGCCATCACACTTGTTCTTGTGTAACAAGCTGCGCTACCTTGATCTATCAAACAACGACATCCGATTTATCCCTCCCGAAATCGGAGTACTCCAGAGTCTGCAGTACTTCTCCGTCACATGTAACAAACTTGAAAACCTTCCAGATGAACTGTTCTTTTGCAAAAAGCTCAAAACATTAAAGCTGGGCAAGAATTCATTGTCCATCTTATCACCAAAGATTTCGTACCTCAGTCTGCTAACCCACTTGGAGCTGAAAGGAAACCACTTTGAGTTCCTGCCACAAGAGCTTGGGTGCTGTTGTGCTTTGAAGCGCAGTAGCCTTATAGTGGAAGAGACACTGTTTGAAACTCTGCCTTCAGATGTCAGGGACCAAATGAAGGCAGAGTGATGTGCCTTACTGTAGCCCCAGTGGCTGCTGATTGTCCTGGGAATTCAGCGCATTTGTTTAATATGAACTTATTCTATAATGTCAGAATACTGCCAAAAATGGCACATGCATAACAAATAATGCTACGAGCAGTTTTGTTTAACACACGTGTGAACTACTCTCCACATGCATTTTTAATAATTTTATGTTGCAGATTCAATGCCATGAGGCCCTCGATATATCAAATGTATGTGTTCATGCTCCTCTGTGCTCCTGGCTTGCTTTTTATATTCCTGTAGATTCTCTCCTCTTTGGACCTTTTTCTGTGCGCTCGTATCATTTTTTTCATTTTGAGGGTGGAATCAACCTTAGAAAGTAAACTGCAAATGATTTGCTACCTTTCCTGTAAACCTTCCTCTTTAGATAGTAATCTTTTCTTGCTCGGTGTGGCTAGTAAAGTTAGCCAAGCATCTTAAGACAAATTGCTGTTCTCTTCAAAAGTTAAAAATTGGTTATTCCGAATTAGAAATTCAGTTTCAGTACAGCCATTTAACACTTTATTCTTAGCAGGATACAGTTTGAGATTTCAAAAATCCTCAGTGGGGTGGGACACGGTGTCCCTGCTGGTTTATTAAGTCTTGAATGAACTCCTTAGTTGAACACAGTCATTTACATCACGAATCAATTTAGAGCTAAACATTTTGTCTTTTATGTCATGCTTTATGTTTATAAAGTAATCAGTTGGTGACTGAGAAGGCTGTTGGATATAAAGACAGAATTTTTCTTGTAAAGAGAACATCTATTAGTCTAAGGATGCTTCGCTAACATTACTAGCTGTAAAAAAAAAAGGCAAGATTTCTGAAGAAGTAATCAATCACAGACAGTTGACTTTTTCAGGTTGGTTCCACCCTCAAAGTGACAAAAGTTGACATTAGTGCAAATAAATAATTCCAAACGAGATTAGAGGAGAATCTACAGTTAAGATCATAAAAGGTAAGACAACGCCAAGAAAAAGCATGAACTTATGATTGTGACATATTGCATGCATTATGGTATTGAACATGAACACATTAAATGTTAAAAAGGAGTGTATAGAGTAGTTAACGTTTTTGTGTTTTAACTAAAACTACAAGTCTATTATGTATATGCAGATTTGGCAGAATTTGAGCATTATCCATTCTAAATCCTAACTGTTACACTACGTTTAATAAACTTTATATATTGTCATACTTAGTATGGCAGCTACAGGGACACATTTTTAACAACCTTATTTGGAACACAGGGACAAAGGGAATAGTATCAACCCCTTTGCGGTAGTGGCTAAACTTCCTTCAGTGAATGTAGAATTGTGGTCGCTGTACATTAAACATTAGTTAATCACTGAAAGGGCTTGTAGTTTTCAGGATGAGTAAACAATCTAATGGTTTTTATGTCTTTTAGATGCATTATTCTTCTTATTAAGGTATTAAGTATGCATTTTTCCCCTACCATGAAATGTTCTTCTTCCATTATTTATTGTCATTGCTACCTATATTTTTGTTTTGTTTTTATTTTTTCATTGTTTTGGAAAAATGTCATTCTAACCTGAAGGCTTAGACCCAGGGTTACACAACAGTGTTTGTACTTAAATAAAAGTAGGATTCTGTTTAAGTATATTTTAGGAATAGAAAGGTCAGGAAAAATAAAGCCAGGAGAAAATTTGAAATTATCGTAATACATTTTCTTTTTTTGTCACTGTTTAGATGATAAACATCTGACTGTTAATTTTTGGGGTTTTATTAGTTTTTAGATAAACTATGGAATTCCATCCATCCATCCATCCATCCATCCATCCATCCATCCATCCATCCATCCATCCATCCATCCATCCATCCA
>JAUZNJ010097492.1:0-21646 GCA_034780135.1 Jordanella pulchra
CCAACTTCCACCGCCATCTGCCTTCAGAGCCTCACCTGCCTGCCCGCTCCAGTCCACTGCTCGATCGCCTTCCCATTACCGTCGGAAGCCTTCCTAGAAGACGCGTGATTCGGACCTTATCCTCTGATCACCCACAGAACTCTTAGATTGTTTCTTTAATAAAAAAAAACTAACTCACCAGCTGTTTCCGGGTCTGATTCTGCATGTGGGTCAGAAGACTTCCCTCCACTATGACAAAAATGATATTAAATGAAAAGAAAAAGATGGAAATAACATTGTAGGTGAAATATAAAATATTAAGAAATTGGAAACTTGTCTTTCTTGGGCTGTACGGTGGGGCAGTGGTTAGCGCTGTTGCCTTGCAGCAAGAAGATTTCTGAGTTCGGTTCCAGCCTGGGGTCTTTCTGCATGGAATTTGCATGTTCTCCTCGTGCATGTGTGGGTTCTCTCCGGTCACTCCGCCTTCCTCCCCAGTCCAAAACCATGACTGCTAGGTTAATTGGCATCTCTCAATTGTTACTAGGTGTGAGTGTGTGTGTACATGGTTGTATGTGTTTCCCTGCAACAGACTGGTGTCCTGTGCTGGGTTTTCTCCTCTCCTTTTAGGAGGCTATGTACACACAAACACATGGTGTTAATCCCTGCAGTACGAGCCACAATATGTTAGTCTGCCGGAGATAGGCAGCGACCCTGACGGATGAAGCGGGAGAAGATGGATGAAAGTTGTCTTTGTCTACTGATTGACCCTCAACTCCACCATTTCATTTTTACAGGCTCTGTAGTGGATGTTCTCTGGTGACTGTAGATATTCTGCTATATAATTTTTATGAACATGCCACCATATTTTCACAACAATGTGAAAACACTAATCTGTTGTTTTTGTTTTGTTTTTTGGGGGGAGGGGTTGTCTCACGTAGATTAATATAATTCTTTTATTGTTTTTCTGATGGTCCAAATATATTAACACGAGCACAGAATCTCTCTCTATCTTCTATCATTGTACCAATGCCTCTTTTTTTACCCATAATGACAACATTTGCTTAATATTGGCTAAAATGTATACAAAAACTGAAGAACTATGATTTGAATAATCCCTTTCCACCAGTGTGTATTTATATTTACATATCCTCCAATCATACAAATAACTGCTGAATTGCATTAACAAAATACTTTGTTTGAAGAGCTGCTTTACACTTATGAACAAGTTTGCACATGATGAAGACAAACACACTTTTTAAAGATTGGGCCTTTTGCTAAACCATTTTTTTTTAAAATACCACACTTCTCATGAAATTATTCCTGAAACTTTTCTAAGTTTTCTTCAAATAAAGATTCCAATTTTCATTTAGCTTCCCTTCTTTTTCAACTGAATCTGGCATCCTAAAACCAGTTCTGTTTCAGTCCCAACTTTCCACTGGGCAAAAAAATAAACCACATTTCTGAGAGCTGAGTGGGCAAACAGTAAACAACTTAAGTATTGTACACTGCATGTAGTAATGAAAACTATGCATACACTCAGCTTTAACATAATGAGATGTTATAATGATGCTGGAATACAGTAATTATTAATAGTCTTCAAGCTATAGTACAATATATGAAATAGAGAGTGTTTTACCCTTTTAGGCACTTTTAATAAAAGATGAATTCATAAACACAGTTTGTGGCTCAGATTATCAAACATCAGCTCTTTTAAAACGGCCATCTGACGTTTATGAATAACATTTTCTTCAATCTTTGCATCTTTTACAGACTTTGGATGATAAGAAATACTGTCAAGACCATAAAAATCAGCCAGCCATAAAAAACTTTTTGAATTTGACTTGTAATATTATTATACATCTGTTGCAGGGCTTTGAAATATAAATCTGTGTAAAACCTTAGCTTTATTTTCAAATAAAATTCTGAGTTAAACGGTTCTTAAATTAGTGTGCTTTAGAGAGAAAAGATGTGTATCAGAGATCTTAGCATTCAAAACAGCATTCACAATGATTGTAATTTCTTCCAACTGAGAACTACCTGTGGTCCCAACAAATTAATTAGACCTAAAGTCTTTTTAGATGTTTCCTTAAATAACCTGTTCCTGAAATTTTGTATCAACCAAGGTTATAAAATATTCTACCCATTGTAGATATCTTTGTTGCTACCTTTTATTACCATACATTTTTCTGAGTTGATCAGATAAAATCCCGTTGAATATCAGTTTTCATAAACTGCCCAATAACAACATTATATATTAGCTTGATAAAGAATTGATGGTGATATGATTAAACAACAACTCGGCACCAAAAAGGATCTCCATTGAGATATTTTGATTTAAATTCATCTACAAAAAAATCTGTATTGCAAACAAAAGAGGGAGAATAAAATCAGTTGTCTCTATTTAGACCCTTGGAAACCCGATTTAACATTTAGATTAAAAAATGATCTAAAATATAAAAGATTTGGATTTATTTCATTTCTTATAGGTACTTCTTTTAATTAAACCAAACTTTGTTTCAACCTCACTCAGAGAACTAAAGGCTTGTGTAGTGAAGCAAATTGCTTAATGTGGAATTAAAGGTCTTAATGAAAACTTGAGAATAAGTAGGAAATGGAATTTCTCACACTAAGGAATTAGCTGGGGTCTTCTTCAGTAACTGTAGAAAATTAAAAATCCATGGTTTATGTAGTTCGTTTTCACTTTGCTAGTACTTTGTTTGCCAGCAGGTGCATACCTAAAACTGAGGCAGTGCTGGAGAATAAGGTTTAATAGATTTTCACAATTTGATGTAGAGTTTGAGGGGCTGTGTGTTCAGGGAAATCAATTTGAAAAGTTCTTCAAATAAAAAGGATTTGGAAGTTAATTGAACCCCCGCTGGCTGAACATGTTGAATGTGTAAGTCCTCTGCTTGGTCAGATCTACAACAACCAGCTTTAAGTAAGAAAATAACCTTGGCTATTATTTTTAATTTGTGTTAGACTCTGTCCAGAATACTGGCTGATTAGATGTTTCTCCTTTTCACCAAATTTCCTGCTGTTAAATGGAGCCTATGTTGCCTTTTGCTGAATGGTGCCCTAGAGAAAGTAAATGTAACAGTTGTCTCTTTGTCACTGGTCTATTTAAAGTAATTTAAATTACCAGGATTCTGTCCAAATCCTGTCTAATCTTGACCCATTCTGTTCTGTACAAGGCCTGAAGTTCATCCACTTCTTTTTTATTTCTGTCTCCGCTATTTCTATAATAGTGGAGATGTTATAGTGATATAGTTCCCTGATCTAAGTTGCAAAGACATTTTAATAAAATCTGGGATTTGTTGATATTTCATCAGTTGCCGACTGGGTGCAAGTCAGATAGTAAACTGTAGTATATGTATATCCCACTATAGCTACAATGCTTTGACATGTCCATCTGTTTATCAGATGCTCTTGTGGCTTGTTTGGTTACTAATGTCTGTCAGAATGTGCTGGTGTGTTTTTATGTACTGCCCTGCATATGTGACCATCCTGTGGGCTTTATTTTGCACTTGGGAAAGGAAAGCAGTCTCGAAAAGGCCCACCACGGCCACAAACCGTATATCAAATATTGTTATAAGAAAGAATGATTACTGGTACACCCGGTCGGTCATCAAGACCCTGAACTACATTTGACATCTCTGTAATAAATTCACAGTAGCTGCATGTGGAGCTATGTGACTCAGCAGAAAAGTAGCATATGCTGATATATTTTTTAAAAGAATCTCTTCAAGTTTAAGTGCAGCACATGTCAGTGTAACATCTGTATACTTCCCATTACTTAAGACTACAACAGCATTATGGGTTAGCACAATCATTAAAAATGTAATGCTCTCATATTTACCCAGCTAGGCTCTAATTACAAATAAATCAGGACATGGTAAACCCAATTCTTTGATATGAATGACTTCATATGGTAACTGTGTGTAATTAGCCCACAGTAAGAGTTGGGTGCAAATTGACTCATTATCCAAGAATCTACTGAGGTCAAATTACCAAACCTAGAAAACCCATCCAACATGATGACAGTTAAACGAGATTAGTGCCATGTGAGAGCATCTTTGAAGCGAGTCCTGCAATGTCAATCACTTTTCTCACTATTACGTCAGCTCTTCAAGCTCCTCTCTGGTGACTTTAGTTATGGTGGAGAGCTAGTCTAACAGAGGGCTCAGCGAGATGAATGTTAATGAACAATTCCTTATCTTCCTGCCTGCTGTTGTTTAACAGTAGCTGGCTGATGCAGACTATGCCCATCTTCTTCCTTCTGAAGGTAACAATATGCTGAGCTGTTGCCATGGTAACTAACAATTTGGAAATATCAGCAAATCACACATGTTAAGTCAAACAAAGATTTTTAGAGATTTGCTGGAAGTAATGTTTAAGCACAGAGTATCTAAAAAAATAAGCACACCCCTCACATGCTTGTAAATACTTTACTCCATCTGTTCATGCGGCATCACTAAAAATATAACACCTTGATACCAAGTAAAACATTCAGTTTACAGCTTGTAAAACAAAGTAATTTTTTTGGATACTTAAACTGTGAATGTCCAAATTTGGCCAAATTAGCTGTTTCCCCTCGCCAGCATCATGTGGCCTATGTTAGAACGTGTCAGGTGTCAACGGGAAGCAAGTGTTTTAATTTGCTGACCCTACATTTACACTTTCATATAATGGTAACTTCAAGTTCATCACAGCACCTTCAAGTCAATAAACTGTTCATGGATGTTTTTGCGCATAAGTTAACCCATACATTATTACATTGAACTTGAGTCCACATGCTCAACATCATAAAGTTTGGCTTTTAGAAATTAGAAGCCACAGAGTCAAGAACATTAGAGACTAGGTTAAAGAAGTGTGGGGTTAGGCCACATACTGCATCAAATTCGTCGGCATGGCTGCCGTTCCAGAATAGTAGATGGCCTGTACTTAAATGGAGCCTTTTCAACACTAAATTCCATCATTCACCTACTCACACACTGGCGGTTGGAAAGTACATTTTAGCCACAGCTGCCCTGGGGCAATACTGACAGGCATCACTGGACCTCCTGACCACCACCAGTAGGCAACACATGGTGTCTTACCCATGGAAATAATGACTGAGACGGATATAGCAGGGGTTTTGACCTGGACATCCTCCAGTTCCAGAACAAACTCCTGCATGTCCCGTCACTGTCAACCCAATAGGAACGAAGCCCCTTCTAAAGATGATGTACAAGTAAGTCCACAAATAGTTTGCTGAAAAGACTACAAGCATGGATTACTGGAAACATATCTTGTGGTCTAATTAGACCAAGATAAACCAGATGGTGTCATGCATGTGTGACCGCAACTAGGTGAGTTCAAAAACAAAAACAAACATGTCTTGACCATAATCAAGCATGTTGCTAGGATTGTCATAGTTCCACAGTATAAATGTTGTAAGGAACTACAGTTCCTGAAGGATCCATGAAAGCAAACATGTACTGCTTTGTACTAAAGCAGAGCATGACTCCCTCCCTTCCAAAATTCAGGCCAAGAAATGCATGTAGGTCTATGTTCAAGAAGTTACATTTAAACTGATTTCATTCACCATATTAATTCTGTCATAATTCTGGTCACTAGCTCTGGTCTGATCACCTAATCATCTCCATCTGCTCTGCTGCTCTGCTCTCATCAACTCTGATCACCTCCACCTGCTTGCCTGTCTTTATAATCTCATTTTGGTTGCTCTTATCCATCTATTCTTTTGGTCATGATCCAGATTTCATGATCATTGGTGAGGGTAGGAACTTAGACTGACTTCACCTTTTTTCTGAGGACATCGAGCATCTGATGGGAGTGAATCAGACTACATAGGCTTCCAGTGCCACCCTGCCCTTCTACCTCTACGCCTAAATAGGGCAGTGAGACCATGTTGAGGAACTGGAGGAACTTGATTTTATTTTTTATTTGTTTTTTTTTTTTTTACAGATTTCCTGTCTCCTAGTCTTCATTCAATTCACAATGAGAGCAAATATGCAGAAATAAAATAAATAAATATATTTTGGAAAAACTTTACCTCTTTCATCTTCAAGTTCTTCCTCTTCTCCCACGCTGTTGCAATATTGAACACTTTGGTCAAATCAAAGAACTATCATCATGTGTTATAGCTGGTCATTGTAATCATGAATGTACTGTATGTTACTGCCTGATTTCCTCATATAGGCAGTCTATGATGGTGAGGTGGAAGACAGACTTCAACAGTGCATGTTTACCTGCCGCTGCACTGACAGCCCCTCATAAATCACTGCTATCTCCCACCGGTGGCACACGCCGCTTTTGTCCTTCACACAATGAGGGCCTTCCTCCATGATGTCTGCAGACAGTTTGTACACTGTGGGACAGAAGGAGGCCAGTGCAATATGCACATGTGCACACACTCAAACCTCTGACAAACATTAATCAAATCTGAACTCCTTGACTCTGATTATCTATCAGATGCATTTTAACATTCAGAACAACCCGGTTTTCTCTAACAAAGGCCATATCTTGGCTGCTGTTTATCTTGAAACCTGCTTGTACTCATAACAAATCACTTCGGCATAACTTTCTGGAGACTGTATTTCAGGAGTTATGGTTGGCATTTCTAAGGTCAGCTGTGAAACAGCTTTAATATTTAGAAGTTTCTACCTTGATTTGTAGAAACAGCAGCTGTGGTGAAATCAACTTTGATCTATTTGCGTTTGCTTAACTTTAAGCAAAGATAAAAGCGTGATACAGAGACAGAATTGTGCCCTCTGGAAAGAAAGGAGGTAAAAGATTACAAGTGAAACATAATGCAGATGTAATTTCCATATTTCCAAAGATTGCATATTTCCAATAACAATGCAATTCCCTAGCAGTACGCCGGGGTCAATAAAATCTGCAGGGTAATGTATGTCAGAGAGGCAATTCTATTGCAGTCATAAAGCCATATGCTTGCAGTAACAGAGAGGGCTGACAGCAGAGTGTGTCTCTTATTTTTCCCTGTTTCACTCTCCTTGTGCAGTATGTGCCCACTTTTCAGTGGCTGCCTTGTTAGCTTAATCATTTATTTTACTGGTCTTATCAGTACACTGCACACTAGGGACCCATTGGCATGCAGATTCTGCACATATATCATTGTAAACTGGGAATGCTCACCTGTAATGAGCCTCACCAACCCACTGAGGAGGAATATTGACATGTTTTGTGAGTTCTTTGGTTGCAGCAAAGCTGGTAATCTGTCCATTTTCCTCTCTTCATTGTAATTCTCCTCTGCTTGTGTCCTTGTGCCTTAAAGATCTCGCTAATTAGTGCTTCAAATGTTATTAACGAGAGACAGAAAACATTCCAGCCTTCTGGTAATGGGATGTCATCTAAATAAAAAAAAATCCCGAATGATTAAAGACACATAGCATTAGGTAAATTGGACTTAAGAGGAAATCAGATTTTTGGATTCAGATTTTGTAAAACTTCTTAAAACTTACAGTTAAGCTCTGGTTTGATATAGATGCAAATATTTTTTGCCAGATACCAGATTTTACATATTTGTTTATTTTGAATGTGAATGAAGTATCGTCTCAAAGGTGCACTATTTATCTTTAATCATTCATTTCAATTACATAGCTGGAGTATTACTTTATTCTTGCAATATATAAAGAAGGTGTGTGGATAATACTGCAAAAGACAGGGAAAGCAGATGTTTCAATCTCTTAATATTTTTCTAGAGATATAAATGCCAATAATAAATTATCACAGGAAAAATATTACATTTAATTCCGTTTAAAAAAATATACACTGTATTTAGCAGTTTATGGATGGGTGAATGAAATATTTAACTTAATGTCAACAGTTATGTGTATATATGAGCACCCTTTAAAACAAGTTTCCTCATTCCTGTTAGTTATTAGCTTCTTTGTCTTCAGCACAGCACACCTGTTTATCAACTCATTGCACCCACTGACAATATTATAAAGATCCTATACCAATTTAAATGTTCCAAACTCGTTTTATATTCCCTTAGGAGTAATCACATGACATTAAGAATCCATTATCTAAACATTTATCTGTATATGACCAGTCAAAACTTTTTTTCAATGTTATTTTACCAACGTAATGCTTTAGCTGCATCTTTGATATCCACTGTGAATTGATTTAAAATTATTCTTTATGTTTTAAATTAATGTAAAAGCTAATTTAACGTCATAGCAAAATCTTCAAGATAAACTTTTTAGAGCATAAAATCCATTCTGAACTGTGACATAATTGCAACATTTTATTGGTAATGGTTGGAAAACTTCAGTTTCACTAGATTAGTTAAGAGTTTGTAGCTGAAATGCTTCAGTGGGAGTTTAATTATTTTTGTCTTTAAATTATATATGTAATTCGACTGGATGTTACTGTGAATTGATTCTATATATGTGCAGAATAGCTATTTGACCATGATTGCTTAAAAACTCTTTTATCTGTCGTCCCAAGACACGGCCACTTGGTATGTTTTCACAGGACACAATACTACAGACAAAATGCCATTTGATTATATATCTACAAACATAAAGGCATATGAATCCACAGCATAATAGTCATAAAACTTTAATATCCTTTTATGTTCTCTAGGCCTGACTTTAACATGCTGAACATCTGCTCACATTGCACTCTTAGCACCCTGCTCATCCGGGCTTGGATTTTTTGACTTGTAGAAACGCTTCACTGCCACTAATGTACAGTGCTACGAATATATGAAAATTAGATAACTTTTTTAAGGGTAAAAACAGTTTCTAACGCCATTATAATGTCATGCGATTACTTCCAACTCTGCTCCACTCCAGCATTTCTCTTTTTTTCCAGTTGGCTGGCTTGAGGAATCTTGAATAGGTTCGAGCATGCTTTAGCTGTTAACATTGAATAACTGCTTTCACTGTTACTTCAAGCTAATTTTAGCCATCAGCTTCCAGTAATATATGCCACTTAGTCGCAGAACAATAAAGTTTTACTCCTGACCGGCTCACATTGACTTAACTAAACTGAGAAGGTAACAAAATATTGAAATTCATATAAATTAGTTTTTTCATACATAGGCTATAAGGAAATCCTACCATCGCTTGTAAACAGCATCCCTAGATTCTTACACTCCTCTTAATGCAAAGGCCTCAACCCAGAGTGTTGTCCAGGGTTTCAAATGGCATCACTCCCTTGAGAAAACTTTCGAGAGATTAAAATACAATCCAACACCACCACAGACCTACAAGCAATGAATTAATATGCTTGTAGAACAGTGTAGGGATGTGTCATATGTGTTAGTCATTGGGTGATATTCAAACTCCCAGCATGGCTACTTTTGAGCCCACACACTCAGCCTTTCCAAGCCAAAATTTTGTATCAAAGAAGAATTGACTGAATGTTAAATTATAGAAGTAGATTTGTAATAGTATGTAAAAGGTATCCATCTTTCTTTCATTTTAGTGGCAGAGTGAACAAGCTAAAGTCTGAAATAGAAGCCTGGAATGAAACTTAAGTTTAAGTTGACGGGTATCTTATTTCTCATGTGTGGTTTATATGAACTTTATTGCTAAATGATAGGAATCAGGTGTTCCAATCACCTCCATGGCCAAAGGTGCATAAAACTATATTCATTGTGTCTTAAAGAGAAAGTGATAATATTGTCTGAATGCTTTGATTAAAGACAAAAAAAAAATTATTTTTCATATACTTAGAGAATATAATAAAATTCTGTAGATTCTACATAATGATTTTTTTTTGTATTAGCATTTTCAATTAAATTGATTAAAAAGCAATGAATCAATTTAAGTTAACTTGCGACAGAAGGTATCCCTAAATTTAAAACGAGGCATGAGGTCACAGCATTTAATTAACCAAACCGCACCATCGTTATGTTATCTTGTGTAATAAGAGACAGATGTGACTTTATGTCCAAGAAGATGTTCAAGAAGGAATTAAAATGAATGCAATGAGCGAAATTAATCTTCCTGAAGCAGTCTGTTCCCCTGTTTGCACAGAAGGCGTTGTTGGTTCACATAGGTTGTGTGCTTGCCACACACAAGCATATTCTCATCACCCATCTGCTGTCCACTAAACTTAACATTGCTTTAGCAAACCCACAGAAGTCAGGGGAACAGAATATTACACAACAAACACATTTTGACAAAACATGGGAGCCCATCCCATGTCACTAAGTTCAGATTATGGAAACTGTAAGAAAAGAGTACAGTTTGGTCTCTAACAAGCTGATAAAGAGGGCCAGCTGTGTGCTGGGACCTAGAACCGCTGGAGATGGTTTCACAATAAAATAGTTCTTCATAAAATTAAGATCAGTTTGATAACATTGAGCATCTTCTTCAGTAGACTGTTGAGCAAACGGCAGTCTTCATCCAAAAGGTTTTCCAGATCAGATGGAAGATAGTTACTATGAGTCACCCATGAATTTGTACATTTATTTTCAATTTGGGATCAATAACGTATTTTTGAATTGAATTGAAAACTTTACCACACCTTTTTCAAAACACCAAATAGATAGCTCCCACAGTAGGGAAAAACTGTAAGCCATTAAAAAGTCACAGGATTTATCTTTCTGAGGTTACCTGAAGCTTTACACCTGAGTTTTATTTGATACAATTTTGGAGGAAAGTACAACATTTGTTCTTTTTTTCAAGAGTTGCACAAAAGTTGTACTTAAGATTATAAAGATGAACAAGACATTGTATGGTGCAGCAGAAAGGCTACTTATAAAGTAAACAATGTAGGTTTGACAATACAGAAGCCTTTTAGTCTTCCCTGTTCTGACCAAGTTTAACTTGTAAAGTTTGAAAGTTATGTTGTTAGAAGGCATGAAAGTGTTTGCATAATGAATTGTCACGAGTTTTGTGAATTCACCAAATCCTGAAAATAGATATTGCCCGAAGCCAGGGGATGCGTTAACCTGGATACAGAAATGTTTTGGACCAATGAAATGCAGTGACATGTATGATGTCAATGTGTCAACTAGAGGAAGGCTGAAGCAAAACAAACATGGTTCCAACGATGTTCGCTGGGATACCGTTTATTTCTTTTTGAATAATGGGCCAAAAGATGTGATTTTTGCCTTTGTGGATGGGAAGATGTTTACATGTTCCCTCTGACTGGATTTGGTAAGCGTTTGATTTATCATTTACCTCCGCCAGTGGTGAAACAAATCAAGCTGCTACTGCTGCTGTGATGCAGCAGTAGCAGGTATCCAATCAGCTTAAAGAATTGTACTGAATCTCTCTCCCTTTTGTGAATATGTTCTACTTAAAGCTTTTCAGATCAATACATGTAGTTCGATTCAAAGTGTTTACTCCTACGTGTATCATGTGAAGTATGAAGACAGATAAAAAACTCAAAACAAGGAATGCCTAAAAAGCATGCATGCAGCATGCAGTGTGTGTGTAGCAGCTTAATTATTTTAAATACATAACCAACAAACCTGTTCAAAGACTGTTTAGTGATTTTAAGCCATTTGTTATGATGCGATTGTATTTTTGGCTCAATAGGAGAAACAGCGATGCACCCTGAAGGCTCCTGCTGTTGTGGCCTTGTGTTTGCAAGTAAATCTTCTGCAGTTCCATTTTCTTATTTGCTTTGTATCATTTACCACTTGTATTACTAAGGAGGGGAAGCTTGTTTTCTTTCAGCTTTTATTGGAAGCTAAACTTCATTTTTCCCAAAGTTCCCCAGCTCTTTTGTTTTTAGCATGCATTGTCGGCAGTCATATCTTTGTTCCAATGCTCCTTTTTTTCCTCCCCAGCTGTCTCAGTACTTGCTACCTGCGGTGCTACCTTTGCCCCTTTCCACAGAAATCACTGCTCTGACAAGGGCCTCCATACAGTATTGGTCTCACACGGCTGGCTGCGCCCACACAGATGTGTCCGCAGCCGTCCTTTACTGTCCCGCTTTCTGTCTAGCCCGTTTTGCCCTGCAGGTGACGCCTCTCTTTGCTCCTGTGTCCTCTGCTGTCATCAGTGTCATCTGCTTCTTTTCTCAAACTTTCTTGTTCCTTTTTCGTTGGCTCGTTCCATGGAAACTTTTGATCTGCCCTACCTCTCACACAAATATGGCTGTGACTGAAAGCTTCACAGGCTTTAATTTTCCTCTGCTGCCTCAATCCTTCTAATCTGTTTCAAATCCCACCCTCTCGCTTTCATTGTTCCTTCTCTGAATTATTTTCGTACTCTAGTACGTGTCATTCTATTACATGTTGAAACATCACTCCCTTTGTCCCACGTGGCCCTTTATACTGTAAAATTCTCCAGTGACCAGCACTTTCCTTTTGTTACTTCAATATATCTTTTTAATTTCAATACATTTCAAAAACACTCCTTTTAAATTATATCTATTGTTTAAAATAATGTTTGTAGCACCAAATATATTACTAAATCTACGGCCGACAAAGAAACAGCAAATCTTTTCTTCTTTATTCAACCTTTATGCTAAGTCTTACTGCTTACAGCTTTAAATTAATAAATCTAATATCAGTGGAAAGTCTTTGTTTTTTTTTGTTTTTTTAACAAACTGAAACAAAAGCAATAAACTGAAAGCTGTAGCTCAGTACCTGTTCTACTAATTATATCAGTTATGACAAATATAGGTGTACGATATGTAATTTTTTTGTCACTCGAACAAATTGCGATGGATAATATATTTGTGAAGCTAGAATGAGTTTTTGTGCACCATTTAACAATGGATTTTCTGGGGTTTTTTCCATCTTGGGCTTAAGGTCCAAACAAGAAACAATAAAAATTGCTTCTGAAAATAACAATCGTTGAAGGACTGAGTCTATCGTCGATGGTCTTTAGATTCATCCAATCCCCAACCTTAAATTTTGAGAGTTTCCTTATAAAAGGTTTTCACCCTAAAAAAAATGTCAAATAAAAATCTAAAAGACATTTTGTGGATTTTATATCACAACTTTGGATTTGTTCAAGCAATATCGTCATAATATTATCTCAAAGAAATCTTTAAAATATATTGACCTTTACTTATTACACTAAGTCTTTTCATTTTATGTTTCCGGCAGCCATATGCCCTTTTTGCTGGACAATCCTTGTAATTTTAATAGCCTGAAACATTATGTTACAATGTAGGCTCATATTTCTACACTGTACAGAGATAAAGTAAGATTAAGTAAATATTAGCCAACACTTAATGCAAGAAATGAGCCCACACCATGATACAACCACATTTCTGTTTCCCTAGTAGGCTTAGGCTATTGATCTCTGTTCAAACCATATATTTAATTTAGGGCTTAACATTTGGCATAGTTGTGTCCAAAAAAGGAGACTTCCTTCCTAAATCTTATCAAGACAAAGCGTATCAGAACACAAAGATTGTTCTTTTTTTTTTTTGAGCTTTTTACGGCACTAGTGGCTCGTTTTTCTGACAGTAGGCTGACAGGAAAGGGGGTATGAGAGAGGGGGAGAGACATGCGGGAAAGGACCACAAGCCGGATTCCAACCTCGTGCGCACTAACCACTGCGCCACCTGCACACCCCAAAGATTGTTCTTTTTTAATTTTTTCGAATGACATATTGTAGAGGTTGTTGCATTTTGGAAGAAAGAAACTCTTCACAATTAAACTGAAAAGTAAAAAGTGGAGGTTATATGACTAAAGGGAACAAAATTAGGTTTAAAGATTTAATCTCCGTGTGGTAAATTAGCCTTAGTCATTGTCTAATTATTTTACTACTAAAAGCAGATACAGCAAAGTTAAACATATAAACACCATTAAGCTATGGAGATTCTCATTTGTCATTTTTAAGCTTACAGCTTTTAAAAACAAAAAATAATCTACGTCCTTTAAAAACTGTCACTGAAATTTAAAAACAGACTCGTGGTCTTAATCAGTCCAAGGTCAACAGACAGTTCATACCGACACACAGACACAGGAACAAATCCAAACACATGAACAAAAACTACTTCTAACTGTGCAACAAATGCTTTTCTGTAATTATTTTGATCCCAGTTCACCAGTTGCTTGCAGTAGTGCCATGAAGTGTAATCTGATGAGAAACAAAGAAGAGGGTCTTGAGATTTGAAACTCCGCTGCTCCAGTAAATATCCACTGGCATAAACACAAACCCTCTGCCAAAGAAACATTAAACCTGAAACTAGTGAGTGTAATGATGGGTAGAAAACAAAATAACCAGAGGTGTTATTCTAATAAACAAAGTTAGTCATTTTAGGTTTTGCTGTTTCAAAAAAGCAACTCAAAAAATCGAAAAGGTGACCTGTTAAAAATCACCTGGGCAGATGTTGAAGCCAGAGAGTTGTGGTGCTGTGGTTGAAACACAGACCCAGAGGTGTTAGATGATGGCTCAGCTCTGCCGCTCATATTTTTCCTCTTTTGGAGCCAGTAAAAAAGAACCAGCCAGCAGCAGTGCAAGGTAACCTTTTCTCTAATTAGTGTAGGTGTGTGTGTGTGTGTGTGTGGGTGTGTGTGTGTGTGTAGCAAACCAGGCAGCCATACTGTGAGGAAGTCTGGAGGAGCCGAGGCCTCAGCATGTGCTACGGTTTGACAGAAGGGGGTTGATGCAGCTGTGCAGTTTGAGTGATGCACCACAATCAGACACCAGCATAATGGGCACAGTCTGAAGAGGAAAGTTTAATTCAGCAACCGAATCAAACAAACAACAAAAAAAATCCCTGCTGCATCGGAACAAAGAGCCAACTGCACCCCTTTAACTAAAACACATTGCAGATTAGCAACTGATCTCATATGTCCTGCAGTTACTACTGTCTTGGTTAAAGAAAATACCAAAGTAGATCAGTTATTTTGTGCATTTTTTACAGATTAATGGTGCATTTAAGGACATAATAAAATCTTATAGTCTTAACATGGTTGTAAAACTATGTAAATCTTAACCCAAGTTGAAAACACCTACACGTAAACTACCGCTGCTGAAATCGCTTACCTGATCACCACCAGTATGAGCACCTCTATAATCACAGTAGTTTGCTGCTTTGGAGGGTATATGGGTGTGTTTGCACAATGCCATAGTAGAAATAAAAAGGCTTTTTCTGCTGCCCATCAATGTGGCAAGGGTTAAAAGGCCATTTCTAAACTGTCTGAAGTTCATTATTTAACTGTAAGAAAGCATCCTAAAGAGAAATACCTTCAGGACAGCTGTTTACCGTCCCAGGGGCGGGTGTTAGAGAAAATGAATCCTAAATAGACACACATTTATGTGACAAAAGAAGGTTGGAATTTCAACTCTTTGATTTCATGACTTAAATCCCTTCGACTGAGCCACATGTCAAAGTTCAAAACACTTAAATCGGAGAGCTCCATGTCTGACTTTATTGGCCACAGTTCATGTTAAAGTTTCAAGACATCAAACGGAACAGAACAAAACAGAAAAATAAATCACCAAACAAAATGGCTTTAAGGACTAAATAACTGATATATTAAAGTGGCAAATTTACACTTTGTGACATTTTTTAAATTCTTCTTCTATAGTGTATAGATATATTTATCTCCATCTACAGATCATCTGTTCTATTGATAAATACATGAAAGGTACGTTTTGACTTTTTTTTTTTTTTTTAATAAACTAGTAACTCACTCTGGTTGCATATATAGTTTTTCTGAAAGATCATCATGTTCTGCTGCCATATTTGTTGTTCATTTTTTGTTTTGCACTTCTTTCTGTTAATTCTGTCATTAAATAAAGCCTTTTATGTATGATTACAATAATAATAGAGGTATAACACTGCAAATGTGCACAGATGTTAAACATGCAAGTAGCTAACAGCTATGCTGGTTAGCATCTTCCAGTTAACTGTGGAAACAATAAAGTCCAAGATCCAGTGTGAAAAAAGGCCCAAAAAATGTGATTCCAATAGGAATCAGACAGGAATCACACTTGGAATTTAATATAATATAATATAATATATAATAGACAGGAATCACGCTTGGTGTATAAAAACATATTTTATCATGATCAATATTTTTGTCTTGTTTTATAAATGTATAATGTTTCTATGAACCTTTAAACTTGATGAAACTAAATGCTGGAAGCTGGTGTTGTCTGAGGTCCTACATTTGTCTGCTATCAGACCATTTCACTCTCCATGGTCCTGAAACAGCTGATGCTTTGGGTTTCTAACTGCAATCAGTTGGAGGTCTGTTAATGCTTGTGGTACCTTCTGTGGAGACATTTTTTACCAGTGTTTTTTTTTTTTTGTACAAGAAATAGGCTGTCACTCTAATAATGGTGAGAATGTGCCTATAGCATATGTGCTTAAACACAAGCTTGCTGAGTCGTCCTATCTCAGTGAAACAGTTTCCACACAATCACCTCTTAAAACACAGTGGATCTGTTATTCCAGGTCTAGATGTGTTGTTAAGCCTTTTGCAGAGCACCTTTGGGACCCGTTTTTAAAGAAAATGTTTGCTCATTAGTTGTCTTAATGCAAATTCTCTCAGCATTCTATGGATGTGAATCAGCATTGCTCTGGTAATGACTGTTAGAAAAGCAATTACCTTTGTAATCATTGCTTTTTTTCCTTCACTCCTAATGACTTTTCTTCAGACATACATATATAATTTAGACCTACAAAACCATGTCGATCCTGAGAGAATTGTAATTTGGAGAATTCCTGTACAGAAAATGGTTTCATCAGATGAAGAGAGATTTACCTTATATACTCTTGACACATAGAAAACTACAATATCTTAAACATGTTGAAGCTTTGCTCATTAGGCTTTTCTAAATAAGTTGTTGTTTTTCATTATTTTCCATTAGTCTACACTTGGAAATCGACAGAGATGTTATTCTTTAGATTCTTTCTAAACAATTACAGTTTCTTAATCAGACTGATGTCTTTTTTCATTACCAATTTCAGTTTTTTGGCAGATTGTTTATCATATTACTGCAGCGATGCATTGCAAGATTGTTGAGAACCATTTTGTGCTCATGCACAGTGGATGGTTAAAATAAGTGTGATTTCATTCAGTTTTCCTGCATTTTTTTCTTGTAGTGAAACATCTCACATCTCATTACACTAACAAATGTAGCCACTGGTTATGGCTAAATCCATTTTCCAGTTTGTCTTCCATGTCCACCAGTAAAAGCTATAATGCTGTCAGGGCCTGCACAGCATTTATGCCTGTGAAAAGAATACACTAAAAGCTTTTTAATTACTGCTACCGTAGATAGATGAAAGTAGCTGTATTATTAAAATCCCAGTCTGCAGGGGAAACATGAGCTGGGTTAAGAGACCTGAAGGGGAATAATGAAATCACTATTATTCTATTTCTTATTTAGCAATTAGTAATAATTAATACTATTGGATATGTTGAGTTTGTTTTAAAGAAGGATAAATAGACACCAGATAGGTGAGATGTTTGAAGAAGATGAAAGTGGCTGATCAGTTCCATCCATCCATCCATCCATCCATCCATCCATCCATCCATCCATCCATCCATCCATCCATCCATCCATGGTAGCATTTGATTAAAATAATTAAAAAAAAAAGAAAACCAACAAAATACATAAGATATTGTAAAATATTAAAATTAATTAAAATGATTTTTCCGTCAAAGATGTTTGTTCACCTAACACATCTGACAATATAACTGCTTTTCAGACTATAAGCTATAATCGTCAATTTAAGATTTGAGCAGAAAGGGAAATTAAATAAAAAATGAAACACAACAGATTAAAAACACTTTATACAATCACATTAAAACAATGTTTAGACATTTAGGGCCTGATCTTCAAAGGGTTGATCCATTAATGGGCAGTTCTAGAAATACATTTTGTTGTGCTGTACGATGACATAGAAATGGATTCTGATTTTGATCTAATTCTGAGTTTTTGCACTTTTTTAAGCATTTTTTACAACTCAGGTTCAAATTCACTTGTAAACATTTGTACAGTCATTATGGCCAGTTAGTACAATTACAGGCAAAGGAAGGATGCAATTTGTAAACATATTTGGATCATCAGAAATAATAACAGTAGAATAATATTAACAAGCAATGTAGAAAGCACAAAGATGTTGTTCGGCTATTATGGGTCTACCTTGTTTTGAAGTATTTCTTTAAGCAACTGTTTAAATCTGCTCTAAATCTGATGGTGGCTTCCTTACTATCATGTTTAGTTATTTTACTATTATTGAATTCTTTACATATTTTAAAACAACATTTTGGTTTTTTCATTGTATGCCATGACATATGAGCAAGGAAGGTGTGAATAAAAAAATAGTAAATTGAATAAAACAGTGAAACTGGGTACTAACAGGGTAACTTCAGGTGACAGTCAATTGTGTCACATGATTAATCTATATTATTACTGTAGGTCGAATTTGTATCAAAACAGCTATCAAATCCCAAGGATTTTTCTCTTTCTAACACTGGCACCAGAGTGGGTGATCAACTCTCCCCCCATACCCTCTCCTCTACCCCCCACACATCCACCTATAACTCATGTATTCTACTCAGTACCAAATCGATGGGATGAAGTTACAACAAGATTTTCATTTTAGCCTCCTACAATCACTCAGGCGAAAATTACTCATTTCTTGCACCTAACACCTAGAATTCCCTCACCTTACTATAAGTCTGACCCTGCTTCTCATCACATATCAGCACATTCGTCCAAATCAGTTAAGCTGGATATGAAGGAGAGCCATAATGCCTGATGCCCAGCAGATGAAAACACTGCTGATCAAATCAGCAGAGACGTCATGAAATATGCCAGACACAGCTTTCCTGACAAACATGATTTTACTTCTTGATGTTTGAGTGCATATGTTGTAGACCGTGTATCTAATAAAAAGACAACATTAAGTTCAGTGTAAGCAACTGCATGTTGCTAGTGAACCATTAAAATGGGGGGATATTATTATCTGTCACAGGTGCAAGAAAGTCTGAAGAAATGAAGTACAAGATCTTGATTGCACCTTCTCCACTAAAGTAGCTCCATTCCCTCTGCCTTTCTATGAGTCATGCATATCAACAGCCATCTTTTTCCTCTCTGGGGTAGGAGGACAGATGCAGCCTGGAGTTGACAGTGCAATAACTGTCACAAAGCTTTTTCCAATTTAGTGCCTGATTTATTAAATCAAGTTGTGCAAATCAAGTCAGTCGCAATGTGGCAATTATCTGAGACTCACTGAAGAGCACATGTTTACCAGCTGACAGATGTATGGCAAGGTGTTGCTGCAGTGTGCAGTAAGCAGTGCTGATCTGTGTGTGTCCTTTCACTAGTATGGGAGATGTAATTAAAGCCGATTCAAGAATGTTTTCTGACTATATAAAATCATTTAGGAACCAAACCTAAACATAATTTCTCTGAAAACTAACTGAGTTTTTTTTTTAAATGGTAACCCCAGGACATCCTTTGACATTTTGGTTGTAAAAGCAAATGACGCTAGACAGAAAGTGAGCAGAAACAGAGGCGAAAAGATGTTGCACTTCCCAATGTGGTTGTTAAATTGTGTGGAATGGCTCACTGTTAACAACAAAACATCCTTCCTGCTCCCCACCAATTCTTTTCTTCTTTTCAAGTGCAATTTTCTGTTTACGGTTCTTGGTCTTTACAGAACCCCTGTGGTCTCTAACTGCCTAACTCTTTCCCAGCAGAACTCGACCACACCCTGCCTGAAGGTCACTGGTTTACATCAACCTGAAGAGCGTCACAGCAACTGAAGCAAACATGCTTGTACAACCCAAGTCAATTTCATTTCCCTGACCACAGAAAAGCTACAAGAATCAAAATGAAGACATCATTTTTGATATTAACATAGTTTTGTTTACATATTTTGGTATCTTCTGCTGTAGTAGCTTTGGTGAATGCATTTCATGTGATAAATTTTTACCTCTAAAAACCAAGTAACAGGAATGAAATTCTAGGATTCCGATATTGATCTAATCCTAAAGACTCAGACCAGCTTCTGGTTAAAGAGAAAAAAGCAAAATACTAACACATGAATGTTTGAATTTGTTCAATACATTAACTTAAACTTTCAGTTCTAATTATTTAATATATTCAACATTTTTAGGTAAAGTAGCACAACAATCTAATCATGTGTCACTTTCTTAAACCAGTGTATTCTATTTTGATAACTATACATAAAACCTGTCTGCTGTGATTTAAAAAAAAAAAATCCTGATTAAGATTCTCCTAGAAATATCAAGAATTCTTTTTAGATAAGAGGCTTGTTTGCCTTTGCACTACAGCAAAGCAGCATTACAGCTCCTTACAGAAAAAAAGAAACAATAAAATAATAGTAAAGCATGTAAAATAATTAATAAACAATAATAAAAGATGAAAAAAAGTAGTTAAATAACTACTGAACATTCTGCGTCCAACTATCCAGATAATGAAACAAGCTACAAAAAAGTGAACTAAAATAAATGTCATAAACAGAAACAAATACAGAGTAAAAGCAGGAAAAACAATATGTCAGTAATTGGTGAATAAATATAAATGGTGAAGTGGAGCTGGGTGATTTGGGTTGAAAATATGTTTTTTTTTTTTTTTTTTTTCAACAAAATGCTATTAATCGTTTTTGTTGAGTTTTTTCTCTCCTAAGTTTTATAATAAATGAGAAACTGCATATATATATTGCTTTTAAAAAACTGGCTTTTATTTAATCCATAACCTTCATTTAAAAGCTTTTGCTCTCAGGGGTGTGCAGGTGGGGCAGTGGTTAGTGCGCACAACCCCTGTATAGAGGCCTTAGTCCTCGACGCGGGCGACCCAGGTTTGAATCCGGCTTGTGGTCCTTTCCCACATGTCTCTCCCCCATCTCTCATACCCCCTTTCGTGTCAGCCTACTGTCAGAAAAACGAGCCAGCTTCTGCTCTCGACATGTTTAAAAGATGAGGCCAGTACAGGTTCTCATTTTGTCCCTGTTCTTATCTGAAAACTTTGTGTCAAAGACCTTTTTTTTTTCTTTGTGGCAATAATGAGTCCTGATTGCCTTCAGCTGAATGTTTTGATTTGCTGGATGCTCTGTATCCGTTTCACCTTTTAAACACAGGTAAGCCCTAAGTGGCAGCTGTTCACATGCACATACATGCACATGGCAAAAAAGATCACAGCTTCACAGTATAAAGATTACAGATCTAAACAAGAGAAGCACTCTGAAAGTGTCGACCTCTTCCAAGCAGCAAATTTTGACCCATATTGTGACTTATACCAATAGCTAAAACTCAAGCATGATCTGGATCATTACAAACTTTAATGTTTTGTTCCTTGGCCTAAGGTACACCTCTGACAAAAATCTCCTTAAAATCTTTTTAGAAGTTCATAAGTAGGGCACTGCGTGTGTCTGCAAGCTCAGGGGTCTACTCTGCTCTCACCTTCTGCTTTCCTCTTTGATCAGCAGATCAAGACTTAGACTGAGGCATAGCTCACCTGTCTTGTGTTTCTTTATTTTTTGTCTTCAGTATAATACTTCCCAACTTTTAAGTCTGATGCTGAAGCTTTCAATAGTCAATTGATTTGGACTGAACTGCTTGTTTAATCCAAATTATGCTAAAGAATTCTTTAACAAATTCCGATATCTCGATTATGATATCGTCACCTTCTTAAAATAATTGCCTAAGTCATTTTTTTGCAATTTTTCAGGAAACACAAAAAACTGAACTGGAGGCAATCTCAGCTGGCTTCGGGCAAAGGCAGGGCAT